>OX387248.1:5564180-5634180 GCA_947562095.1 Branchellion lobata
GAAATAACTAAATGATAAAACAAGAGCACACCATGGGTGATTTTCTTCAGCTCATGTTGCACCATATTCTTGTCAAAACGCGCATTGGCGCCTTCAAAGTCATACTCCTTCCTCCATCTCCCCGCCATGCCTGGTGTTTCTATGTGGTGGTGGTGATGTGCCATGGTGGTGATGTGCGGTGGTGGTGGTGTAGTGGTGGTGATGGTGTTGGCGCTGTGTGGTGGTGGTGACGCATGGTTGTGATATTTATAAGTGGTGGTGGTGTGTGGTATAAGTAACACACAAGTCCACCATAGGTGGCGTTGGAAGATTGTGAAGCTGTTGGATTCGAAGGTTTTAGTGGAGTTGAAACATTTGTAAACTTGATAAATTCAAGTAACTGTGATCTTTGAAATTAATAGTAATTTTTTGAAATTTAACTTAAACAACAAAAAATACCTTGAAAGATCTTTTGACGGTTGTAATGCATGTTTTGAGGAAAGGGTCTGATGTTTTTGTTGTTGTAGTTACTATAACCAATGTTACTGTTGTTGTAGCTATTATGAGTATTATTGTTAGAATGATGGTTATTGAATGTAGCTTGAGTGTTAATTTTGTTGTAAACATTTCTATAACTGTTGTACTTGTTATTTCTAGCGTTGTTAGAACGCTCTCTATTCCCAATGGTATTAATATTACCAACTTGAGGCTGAATACCTCCATTACCTTCATCCTTCTTAGTGTCAGTGGTGGGAGTTGTTAATAGATTTGATGAAGCTGGTTCAAGCTTTCTAGTTCCTTCAATGGAATCTTTATTTGAATCAGCATTGGTATTATTAATTGTACCTTTGATGTTGTTGTTGTTATTGTTGTTCAGAGTACTACTATCATTTATCTCCTCTTTACCATTTTCACCAGCTATGCCTTTTTCAGTGTCAGTATTAATAAGGTTCTCATAATTACAGTTGACGTTTCTTTCATCATTCACATTGAGCATTTGTAAATGCTCATCCAACTTGAAGCCATTGTATTGATTATCTGCATGTCAGCAATGGAACTCATTTATAAGTGATAACTTTCAAAAAATATTTTCAATAAATTAATGCTCTGAAACGAGGTTCCTAACACAATATAAATTTTAAAATTAGTAAAAACTCACTAATGAAGGATGGATGAGGATAAAGTGGGTTATAAGGGTGTCTACCCAGTCCAGGGGGTGGTTGGAAATTTTGAGAAGGTGGTGGATGGAGGAAGGGTGACTGGAGGAGAGGGGGTGGTGGGTAATACTGGGGTTGTTGTCCTAAGGACTGTTGATTTGCAATCGGTTCATTTTCTTCACTTTGCAAACTGTTGCAAGACTAGATGAAAAAATATTTCATTAATCAATAAAAAAAATAAATTGTGAATATATTTTTTTGAGATGCATCATTCTTTTCCATGTATCAAGCTGGGTTATAAGATAGTTTAATAAGCTCAGTTAGCATCTGATAAACGGTACTAATCATCCATTTGCTCAATAAAAGACATATAAAAAGTTTCTTTGATTTCAGATTATCCCCTTTAACTTTTAAAACCTCAATACTCACCTCATTCAAAGGGGTGCTAGGTGGTGATGATACATGCAAATCCTTTATATCTGCACCTCGGAAAATTATGTACTCAAAGACCTTGAAGTGATATTTAGTAGTCACGTTAAATAATTGATGCTGTATTGAAAGAGAAAAAATAATTTATATTTTCAAAACAAGTTAATAAAATTGATAACTTCATCTCTGGCTGGCACAATCCTATCTGCTACCCTGTCCTCAGTACCATGAGACTTGACTAAAGAAATACAAAGACCAGTTAACTATCGGTAACTAAACAAGCACGAATGAATTTAAGAAATAATTAATTGCAAACTCTTACAAAACTTGAAACATTTGTACCTTTAGACAAAGCAACAGTAGATTCATTTTGATCGACGGAATACAAAATTCCTTCATATCTTATCTCTGCCTTTGAGATCAAGCTTATTCGGCTGCCCAGATAAGATGATCCCATTTGGACGAATATGCACTCAAAAACAATAAATGCTCAGGTACTTCAAAAAAGTCTATTATTTATTATTTCTGTTTTGAAAAATTTCGACGAAGTAACAAAAGCTAATAAGAAATCTTGAACAATAAGATGTAAACCTCTAGTGATGGGTTGTAGTAACAGAAAGTTTTTTTAAGTTATCGTAGGTATATGTTTTAAAAACTAATAATTTTAATGAAGATAATTCTTTCCAGTTTTAAAATGGTTTGGTTGAAAATACTAAAAAAAATTTAACTTGACTTGTCGGTGTCCATGACAACTTGATCACAAAATTTATGAATAAAAAAAATCAAAGTCTTAATTAAAAATGTCATTTGATCCATTTTCCAATCAAGTGAGTCATTAAAACTTATTTTGAAAAGCTTAAAATGCATTCTAGTTTTCGTAGTACTATCATACTCATTTACTCATTTTCATCACTAAGACCTTTCTCATTTTGAAATTCAGTTTGAGAATGCATACAATCCCACAAGATTGAGTTGTTGGGAAATCCCTAAAAATGTCAGTTATAAATTTGCAGATTAATTTTCATTGAAAGCTTTCCAATAGGAACAACAAAAATAAAAAAAACTTAAAAATTACTGAACGATCAAACGCAGATGAACAAAAAATCAAAGAACAACAAAGGTAAATTGACCACACCTGTGGTTGATGCCAATTACAGACTGGTGATAGAAAAGAAAGACAAAAAGAGAGGAGGATTGAGCGGTTTCGTTGGCACCTGGGATCTACCTAAAAAGCTTCCTAGTAGACATAATTTACTTATAATCACATTGTGATACTTTTTTAAAATCTATCATATCATTATTCTTTTGCTGGTTTTAATTCAATTTAACATAATTCAATGTTTTTTTCAATTCTAGGTAAAAGCATGGAAAATCCCACAGGTTTATGCCATTAGAAAGCCTTTGAATTTTACCAAAATGAGAATAATGTTTTTTAACTTAATTCTCTTCATTGTTTTATTTTTTTCGTAGATTTTTTTCGTTTCAGCGCCTTTGAATAAAATCCTAAAGGACGCATACAAATTTCTTGATTAGAAAAGATTAGATTTCACCTTGATTCTGCAGGACGCAACACAGAAGCATTTCAAAAATTGCAAAAAGAATGTGAAGAGGCTAAAAAAATTATCAGTGGGAAGGGTCTTCAACAAAAAGCCTCTTTCAAAGTAAATTCAAAATAATTTATATAAAATATTAATTAATAGGAGTTAATCCTATTTTTAAATTAATAAAAAAAGAACGTTCCACAGGACAATTGATTTCTCGAAATTACTTCTTTTTAAGAAATTCAAAGAAAATAATTAAACAGAAATAATCCAGAATAATTAAGTCTTCTGAAAAGGAAATGACTATCATTCGTAACATGCCTACTGCATCAAGCATTGAACACGCATTCCTCTGCGGTAGCATGAAGTGATGCAAAAGATGCATCAAAACACGAAGAGCTTGTTAACAATACACCAAAATTGCACCAGGTTTCAAAAAACGAAGCAAAGAAGAAAACTCACGAGAAGGGTTTTGAAGAAAACTGCCATTATGATGAAAATCTTTCAAGTAAGTTCATCAGCCTGGAAGGAGCAAACGACTTTGGCTACGGTGTTAATGGTAGAAAGAGATATGATAGAGGCGTTTCTGGGGCGGTTTTAAATGATGATTCAAAAGGTGATAAAGTGGAATATGAAACAAATTACGACGTTGGTGATTGTGAGATGGATGGTGAAGACGTTGATTTGGATGATGCGATCAACAGCGGTAGACGTGAAGACATTCGCGGGGAAGACTATAATAGTGACTTTAATCTATGTGGACTGTGATAGAGAGTGTGATATTTGGGCTTGATGAAAATTTGAATAAATGTTCGAAACGTTGCTATCACTTTTGAAGTAGTTTTGAAATGTAATAAGATCATCTTTTTGATGCTTCTAAATAGATACACTCCCGATTTTATTTGAAAAGACGTTATAAAAAGCCATTTATTTATAATAAAATAATCAAAGAACAATTAATTACAACTTTTCAAAAATACACAGCGTTCTTAGGGTATTCGAATCTACCAGGAACATAATGCTCGGGTACTGGGTCACCGAGGTTGTTGATCTGGCAAGCCAGAGAAAGTGGAGAAGGGTCGTGAGGGAGGTAGGGACGCAGATTCACTCCCCGGGTCCTAGGCTCAAGGAGCAGAGATTGCAGCAGGGAAGTGACGAACAAGGGATTGATTGATTTTCTGTCTGCCTCTGATGTCTTATCGTCAGCGTTGAGAGATGTAGAATGATTGTTTACGAAGATTGGCATCTGTGGTGAAATCCAAGCGACGTTTCGAAGAGGATTTGCGTCGTTCCAGAGTGAAGTAGTGTTGAGTTGGTAGCAAGCAGTACGGAAGTGAGATGGTGTGGTCAAGATGCTTTGAGTGGTTATGGGATAGGTCAGATCAAGCAAATCACAAAAACCTGTGTAAGTATATGTGTGTAGGTGAAAAAAAACTCCGTTACGAAACTTTTCAAATTTTGGAAGATTCATTTGATCTCTACTGAATCTTAAATTCTTCTAACACATTTTCTCAATAACCATGCATTCACCAAAACCACCTTGATTGTAGGCTTGGGAAAGGCAAGAGGCAAACATAGACGTAATCATATAAACCTGATGATAATAATTTTCATGTTTCATTGTGTCTTTTTGAAAAATAGAAAATATTATTGAAGTTTCAACCGAATTATACCTATTTATTTATAAATAAATTATTTATGTTTGAATAAATTAGATTATACTTTATCTTTAATCTTTTTGCCCTATGTATATGTGGACACACCTTCTCAGCCTGATCAAGGTGTTTAACTCCAAAGTTGTTGAATCGGTAGATGAAAGAAGAAGGGAGGTGATGAACGGAAAGAGGAACAAACTCACAAGCACTTCCAATCCACTGACCTATAGTGGATGAACGATGATAATGAAGTAGCCTAAAATTACAACTTCAAAGGTAGCTTAATAAATTTAATAAATTAACTACTCCCATATATTTAAACCTAACTGCTCATTAACCTCCAATAGAGATAGGTCTTCCATCCATTGTATCAATATTCACAGCATCAGGAGCATACGAGGGAGTAGGAACAAGATCTGCATATCTGCACACTGAATCATCCATTGATACAAACTGAGCAAAAAAAAAAATTTGAAATAATTAAATATTTTGATTAATTTTATATTTGAAAATAATGAAATAATAATAAACGTCAAACAAACCTCAGGCAGAGGCTGTTCACTCCTCACTTGAAGATCTGTTAGATGCTTATATTGGAAAGTCAATATTCCTGCATCTGTTCCATCCTTAGTCTTTATATCCTCCCATGCACCTACCCCACTCTTTTCTTCCCCTTCAAACCCTCCTACACTCCAAAAGGTTTCCACTCTTACATTCTCATCTAATTCTCCTTTCATCAAGTATTCTTTTTGTCCCTTCAACAAACCTATTAAGGTTTTTGTAGCTCTTGAAATAAAAATGTTATTCTGTATGTCTGCAGCCTCCATTTCTTTTTCATTAATATCTCTAAAATCATCATTCATCTTTTCATCAAAATTTCTATTGAGCTGGTAAAACTCTTGTTCATACAATCGTTGGAAAACCTCAACACTCTTGCCAACCAAACTACCACTATCCAGCTTGGTGGCTGTCTCTCTCACAGCCTCAGGAAGTCCTTCAATCAAGTGACTTCGTGTTATGATCTTTTGAAATTCTAGATTATTTGGCCTGGGTGCTAGTGGGCTGAGCAGCCACAGTTTTTTATCTTCATTTCCTGCTAACTTTTCGAGTCGCCATTTAGCAGAAGGTGCCCGCAAGATTTTGTGCGCGGATTCATGAATCTTCCAGGCTGAGTCTGGACTGATTTTGTTCCATTGCCCCGGAGGGTACTTTGTTTTAACTGGTGGGTATAAAGATTCTTCCACTGATTCTTCGACTGCTTCTTCTTTTTTCGGAGTTGTAAGTATGTTTGCTGCTTGCGAATACCTTCTAAGGTTTTGCGAAAACTTAGATACCTTATGATTTGAACAAATGAAATTGATGTTTTTGACTAACATTTTTGAATAAAACAGCTTCTTCCCCTTTGGCGTTTTTAGCAAGACTCGAGTAATCACCAAAGCTATAGTCAATTTAAACCAAGAACTATAAACATACTTTTTGAAATTTATTCTGAAATCAAACTAACAAAATCGAATCATGACAATAGATAAAACTGATTTTTATATAACAAAAATCCAGAAAAATAATAAATTAAATCGGAAATGTGTTGATGGAAAGACATTTCGAATACATAAGGCTTCTCATATATAATGATTGGATGGAGAACCTCATGCATTCTTACAAACTAAAAAGTTGATAGTTGAAAGGGTTAAAAAATGAATAAAAGTATGAATGTTAGAAAAAAAATGATTAGTAAAAGTATCAGTGGTGTATCAGTAATTTAGTGCCGTTATATTATTTCGTCCAAATTTCCGTTTGAAATTAAAAATATAACAAATAGTGCTAACAAGTATTATCTAATTTTTTACGGCTTCTCAATTGATGTCGCCTTTATCCACAGCACGCAATCTAATCATATGAGAAAAAAATTATAGCGCTCCTATGTTCGAAAGCGCCTGAACCAATTGTTCATTTTGTCTCACATTTTGGTGACATCTAACATGTCAAGATTAACTTTGAAATAAACGTAAGGGAAAAAATCTGTCGTTGCGAAGCCTGGAATGTCCTCTATTTGCTGTGGTCAAAAGTATGGCAGTGATTGAGATATGTGAGAAATATGCTTTGAGAATTTCATTCGAGATAAAATAAAAAAGAGAAACTCACCATGTTTTTTGGATCAGAGTTGAAAGAGTCCAGGTGCTGGAAGTGTGAAGCAAGAAGCTCTCTCACTTTTCGTTGGTATCTTGGCGGTAAAGATGATACAGGCATTGACGTTATTGTTTCAAATGAAAAAATGCACAGGACTATCTATTTTTGAAAAAAAATAGATAAAGAAAGTATAGGATAAATATATTATTATTATTATCAATTACTATCATCATAATAGGGGTTAATTTCACCATAATAATGCTTTTATTTGTATTTTATTATATTCTATCATTGTCATAGTCGTCGTCATCATCCTCATCCTCATCCTTCTTCATCATCCTATTCACGACTAAACACCTTTTATAAGGAGCCACAACCATGGCCTGGAAATTGACAGGAAGACCAAACCTTGAATGGTGGTGATGGAGAAGGGGTTATTTGAATAAAACATGTTTGTGTGAAATGTTTCGGTTCGCTGGAACATTTCTCGTGCACGATCAGCCACCTACCAAATAAGGGACCTTCAGATCTTTAAATGTACCGCCCTCATTCAACACCACAACGCGGTAACATACAACCTACCACCTCCATTCACCACCATCATCACTACACTAACAAATTAGCCAGCAACTCGAAATAACACCAATCTTTTGAAATCAAGCTTATGATTTATCACATAAAACAGACAACCTATACAAAAGATAAAACTACAAACCTCAATATAGATTCTACAAACACCCTGAGAGCCTTTATATGAATCCAGGCAATGAACACTTCACAAAAATTCGTCTTCAACCAGCGAGTAAGTGGACCCTGATGATGATGATGATGATTGATGATGATGATAATGATGAGGATGCTAATAATAATTAAAAAAAACATAATATTAAACATATTATAATAATAATAATGATCATAATAATAAAAATAACCTCTTGTTTCGTCTTATCTGAGTTGAGTTTGATGATTTCATTCCTGCCTTCCAGCATGGCGCCCTCATCATACTCATAGTCCCTCACCACAAACCTGTGGTGGTTGTGGTGGTTGTGGAGATTGTTGTCGTGGTTTTTGTAAGGATTATTGCCATTGTTGTTGCAGTGGTCTAGTCTTTACGTTGAGACAACTAATTAAATGCCATTAAAGTATCAATAAACCGAACAATTCACTAAAAATCTAATAAACCATCAATAAGCAGCACGCAAAAAAATCAATTTACAAAGATAATCTGATAATAATCAAACATTTTAGCCCACCCACCTATCAATTCACCCACCCATCACTTCACCCACCTATCAATCAACCCACCCATCACTTCACCCACCTATCAATCAACCCACCCATCACTTCACCCACCTATCAATCAACCCACCCATCAATTCACCCACCTAACAATCAACCAACCCATCAATTCACCCCCCTAACAATCAACCAACCCATCAATTCACCCACCTACCAATCAACCAACCCATCATTTCACCCACCCATCAATTCACCCACCTATCAATCAACCCACCAATCAATTCATCCACCCATCAATTCACCCACCTATCAATCAACCAACCCATCAATTCACCCACCTATCAATCAACCCACCCATCAATTCACCTACCTATCAATCAACCCTTCCATCAATTCACCCACCAATCAATTCACCCACCCATCAATTCACCCACCTATCAATCAACCTACCCATCAATTCACCCACCTATCAATCAACCCACCAATCAATTCACCCACCCATCAATTCACCCACCTATCAATCAACCAACCCATCAATTCACCCACCTATCAATCAACCCACCCATCAATTCACCTACCTATCAATCAACCCTTCCATCAATTCACCCACCAATCAATTCACCCACCCATCAATTCACCCACCTATCAATCAACCTACCCATCAATTCACCCACCTATCAATCAACCTACCCATCAATTAACCCACCTATCAATCAACCTACCCATCAATTCACCCACCTATCAATCAACCTACCCATCAATTCACCCACCTATCAATCAACCTACCCATCAATTCACCCACCTATCAATCAACCCACCTATCAATCAACCTACCCATCAATCAACCTACCTATCAATCAACCTACCCATCAATCAACCCACCTATCAATCAACCTACCCATCAATCAACCCACCTATCAATCAACCTACCCATCAATCAACCCACCTATCAATCAACCTACCCATCAATTAACAAAAGAACCTGTTTTCTCTGCACTTGCTTTTGAAATCTACAACCACCTTCCTGAACAAACTGACTGTGAACAAGCAATGCTCTGCATCCTCAGTGACCAAACTGGTGTGATGACGACGACGACGATGATGATGATGATGATGATGATGATGATGATGATGATGATGACGATAATAATAATAATAATAATAATAATAATAATAATAATAAAATAATAATAATAATAACAAATAATTAAAAATAAATAAATAAAATAACAACACAATATTTAGGATGATGACGATGAATTCCGAAAAATTAATGTTTGTTGTGGCATGATGGTGGGTCCTTCAAAAATTCAAGCTGACCATGGCTTCCTAGAAGCCATGAAGCACGAGTGAGTGCGATTATAGTGAGACAGAGCTGCGCGAATCATCAATCTCACCCTTTACTAAAAACCTCAAATTAAACGGCAGAACAGAATCGAGACGGTTAAGGGAGAGGGCTGGAAACGTAGTGGATGACCAGCAATAAGGAATACTTGAGTTTGCCTAAAGCATTCCACAACACCAGATTGTGAACCGCAGTTTTGCCCATTAAAGTGAGCTTAAAGTGAGGGTTTCTTTCGTCTAATCCTCCGAAATTAATAGTTTTTTTATTTCGGGGTTTATTCTCTCAGTCTCTCCAAGAAGCTGGTGAGCTACAAGGCAGCGGCGATGAGAAGTTAAAAGTCGAAAAAAAAAGCTTATTACTCATCATTCAGTGTTATACAGAGTACTCTATGCGAGGACTGTCTTTTATTCTCGGTATAGACATGGTTAAATCACTATTAAGGTGTGTATACGAAAAATTTAGCCTAGCTTAAGTTAGCCTATACAACAGTTTCAACGGCCTAATCTACTCGTTTGATAAAAATTGTGAATAGAAAACTTTTTTGAACTATAGTTATAAATATTTCAAAGGCATGCTTACTAGATTCATTTATTTCAAGGATTTGCCTATTTGAAATAACGATAATGAACAAATGGATGCCCGTAAATATTTATGCTGTCATCTCCTTTGTTTACACTCTACTACTTGTTATGGAATGGAAGTCGTTCAAAGGCACCGCTTTGAGTTTTTCAAGTTTGATTTCGGATATTCAAATGTCTAGAAACTTGAAAAAAGATAATAAAACAATATTAGCGAAATATAAAAACAAACGAAAACAGGCACTTACATAGAACTTCCAGGAACAACCATGTCAGTAAGATCCTCATATTTTGTCATCCAGTCTTTCTTAGACACTCTGTAGCAATGAAAATAGGAATTAATACAAAACCTTCAATGTCGCTTCTACTACTACTACCACCACTACTACTATCACTGCTACCATCACTACTACTACCACCCATATTACTAGCACTACTAGCACTACTAGCACTACTAGCACTACTAGCACTACTACTACTACTACTACTACTACTACTACTACTACTACTACTACTACTACTACTACTACTACTACTACTACTACTACTACTACTACTACTACTACTACTACTACTACTACTACTACTACTACTACTACTACTACTACTACTACTACTACTACTACTACTACTACTACTACTACTACTACTACTACTACTACTACTACTACTACTAGCACTACTAGCACTACTAGCACTACTAGCACTACTAGCACTACTAGCACTACTAGCACTACTAGCACTACTAGCACTACTACTACTACTACTACTACTACTACTACTACTACTACTACTACTACTACTACTACTACTACTACTACTACTACCACCACTACTACTACTACTACTACTACTACCACTACTACTACTACTACTACTACTACTACTACTACTACTACTACTACTACTACTACTACTACTACTACTACTACTACTCCTACTCCTACTACTACTACTACTACTACTACTACTACTACTACTAGTATTACTACTACTAATAACACTAATACTATCACTACTACTACTACTACTGCTGCTGCTACTACTGTCTCTTACGCAGGCACAACGACCACGAGAGTGGTGAGGTAGTCGGAATGCAAGACGAAATGCTCCTTATTCACAATGTCCAACAGACTGCGGGTCATCAGACTGCCCCTATGAGTGGAAGAATGAATGAGAGAATAGAAAAATAAATTGGAAAAAAAGTTTTGGATGAATTTGATGATTATAAAAAAACAAAGAAATTTTGAGATGAATTATTGAAGTAACAAAAGACAAGAAGAATGGGGGCAAACGGGAGGAATAAAACGAGGATGAACAGACGTGGCTTTTCTCTCTATCATTTGGATGTTGGATTTGAGGGTGTTGAAGGCTTGTGTCTTGAGTTTCAATTCACTCTCCACCTGACTCATGCTCTGGGTGATGGTGTGGGATGGCTTGTTGAGGTTGGTGATGGTTGGTTGGCGCAGTGTAAGTGATAGTCAAAATTGTGTAATTTGGAAAATTATAACTGAAGTCGTGATGGCAGTGACTATATTGGTAGTGGTGATGCTGGCAAAGGTTTGACGATAATAGTGGTAATGATTTAAGTAATGGAATCAGTTGGTGTAGTGATGGTAATAGTGGTTTTGTTATTAATAATAAAACATATAATGGTGATGTGATGGGGACGGTTGTGGTAGTGATGGTGGTGATGGTGATGATGGTGGTAATGGTGATGATGGTGGTGATGGTGATGATGGTGGTAATGGTGATGATGGTGGTGATGGTGATGATGGTAGTGATGGTGATGATGGAGGTTACTTTGGCGATGGAGTCTGAGATGGACCTGAGAGGTTGTCTGTAGGGAAACTTGGCAGCATCCCATTGAAACCTGCTCAAAAAAGCTGCTGCTGACGCTGTTGGATGATGATGTATGATGGTTAATAGTACTCAATAGAAGATGCTATGTTGGAGTTTTAATAGTGTTGGTAGCTATTGTTGAATGGTGATAACGGTGGTAGTAATGTTTATTGATGGTTTTGTGATGTTTATTGGCAGTGTTGTATTGGTTGTTCTATGACTGTGAAACCCTCAATTTGAATGATTTCTTAACAATATATTTGATGAAATATGGATGAAGTTGAATCATTGTGATGCTGCAACTCAGTAAAAAAATGTGCAAATGAAGTGGTTTTGAGTACAGTGCCAAAGAGTGATAACCTCCTTTGATGAGCAAATTTTCTTTCATTTTATCTTTCTCCCCATCCAATAAATCCAATAGACTTGTCACCACCTTTCTCAACAACCTTTGTGCAAATATAAAGATTGTGGAAAGTTTAAAAAAATTATTTAAAAAATGATAAATAAAATATACTACCAAGTAACAATCTATCCATGGGTGAAAATCACTGACCCTTCGACATAAACGTCATGCTTGAGAAGTTCTTCAGACAGAGCCACCAAAGTATCTAGTGTTCCCACCTGAGTTCAGTGGGGATCATCAAAGGTTGGAAAAAGATTTTTGTCATAATTGAATAGCTTTCAATTTTTTTTTCGTTTCACATTTTATTGAAATATATTTCCGATTAAATTTGAATTTATTTTCTTGAAAAAATCCCGATTGCAAACCTTGAGTTCAGGTAGATTAAACTTGAAAACGTATCCACCATTAAGTTTCCTGACGGCATGGTGGAGGCTTTGATAAGCACCATCTCCTCCAACATCTCCCGGAGCACTCACCAGCCACATCTCTGAAAGACTATGCAACTTGTGGTCATCTTGACCTTCCATTTTTTTTTAAATAATGATTTTAGTTTCTTGTTGAAAACTTTTCAAAAATTCCGGCGTGAAAACTTTCGTTCTCTTGAATGTTGAGTTTTTCAAGTCAATATTGAAACCCAGCGTAAAGAAAACTTTTAGGGATTCTTTCAAAGGATGTATTTTATACAAATTATAGTCAATGAATAATAAAAAATTAAAATGAATTTGACAACGATGCCCGATAATTTGTTCAAAAGCTAAATTTTTTATTGAAAAACCTGAGCGAATACAACTACATAAGTCATCTGACCAATTAACTTTCTTAACCTGTAAAAAAAATATGTGAAGGTGGCCGCATGTAAAAGGTGCGGTTGTTTATTGACGTTCAAAAACTTTTAATTAATTTTTTTTTGAATTTTCTTAATTATGTACACAATTTTTATTAATTTGAATAAAAGAAAATCAAATTCAATAGTATTCAAAAGCAATATAAAATTATCGAATTCCGCCAGATCAAGTTTTAACAATATAACCATTATAAACCATTAACTTTACTATTACATATAACACTGTGGTCATTTGAATTTGTTTCTATATTTCCAAACTTTATAAAATGAGATTTCTTTCTCCATATTGCTGCATTCTCTTTACTTCTATAGTCATACAACAACAGCCAAGGCTCCTCGTCGCACAAACGCTTGTATGCCTGACATAAACGAGCTATAGGATGAATGTCGATTGTGTATGAAACCCAATCCGCACCTACTCCACTCTCCGCCAGTAGCCTGAAGGTTGATGGAAAATGAAAGTCGAGGGTGAAACTGAGGGTGAGTTATTGACATGAAAAAAAAAATCAGTTATGGTAATTAAGCGGATTTTAAATGAAAAATTATGAATTACTCATGCTTAATCCAAACTATGTAGCTAAAAACAATTAGATAAGACTGATAACACACCGCTCAAGAGAACCCAGCCACCAAAGGTGCACAAGTCAATGCGCTTCTGGTGCCGTTCCTAACCCGCATGAATAAGAGGGGTTGCGGCAGGAAAGCATCCGGCAAAAAACTACTATTGTCAAGCAAATATGCGGACAACACAAAGAATTCACATACCGAATTGGTCACGGCCCGAGGTAACAACGATTGCCACTGAGGCTGTTGGCTTACAAGGCACAAGTGGACATTCGGCGATTCTTGAGTCGAAAAAGAGCAAAAGAAGAGGAGGTGCACGTATTTGAACATGCCGAAAAAAGACAAAAGTGGTAGTGAGGTAAAAAGAAAATGTTGGAACTGTGACGGGCAAAAGCCAAGAGATATGATGGAAAGGTGAAAAGTTGATGTACACTGTGTTCAAAAGACCAGATGGAAAGGAAGCAAAGCCGGAGGTATTGGCGGTGGTTTCAAATTATTCTACCATGAAGTGGATGGTAGAATAAATGGCGTTAGAGTAACCGTGAACGAACAATAAATTGAAAGTGTGCTAGAAATAAAGAAAGTGTCAGATAAAGTGATGAACTTAAAAATGGACATAAGAAGGAGTGATGATGAATGTGATGAGCGCGTATGCTCCAAAAGTTGCATACGATCTAGTAGGAAAAGAGGAACTTTGGGAAAGATGGATGAGTTGGTAGGTAGTATCACGAGAACAGTGAAAGTGATGAGTGGAGCTGAATGCAATGTACATGTAGATGGTGAAAACATGGGGGTTGGGAGACTGGTGGGAGTTCATGGCATTGGGGAAAGAGATGCCGAAAGGCAGTTTATGGGGGTTCTGCAAACAGAAAAAAAGTGGCGGTAGCGAATACTCTGGAGAGAAAAAGGAGCACAGGGTGACTCAGAAGAGAGGTGGAAGGTTTTCTCAAGTGGACTATGTAATGTGCCGAAGGTGCAATTTGAGGTAAATTGAGATTTCAAGGTGGTGGCTGGAGACGAAATTGCTGAGCAGCACTGAATGGTGATGTGCAAGAGTTGTATAGCAGGAAAAGAAAGAATGCAAAAGCACAAACAAGAAGTAAGAGGTGGAAACTGAAATATGTAGGATTCGTAGAAGATTTCACCAAAGACGTGGTAAAAGCACGAAAAAATCGAAAGAAGCTGCCAAACGACTGGGAAGTTACGGTGACAATAATAAGGGAGTCTGGCAGAAAGGTGCTGGGCGCTGCATTTGGGCAGAAAAAGAAAGACAAGCAGTCTTGGTGGTGGAACGAGGAGTCGAGAAAACATACAAAGGACGAATGAAAGAAGGCAGCTATAAAAAAATGGTACTCACAAAAAAAATTAGGGAGTAGGAGAGTACAAAGATGCGACAGGAAGCAAAGAGGGAGGTAGCAAAGGTAGAGCAAGAGGCTAGTGAAGAACTGTACGAAGGAATGAACACGAAAGAAGAGGAGAAAAACAGCCGGACAGAAAGATTGCGGGAGAAGACACTCAACACGTAAGTGTCATTAAAGATTGGCCTCGAAACTCAGGGGGGTTAACGCCACTATAATAATATTCGTGTTTGTATTGTACTGTATTGTAAAGATGCAAATGGAAACATCAGAAATGTGTGGGTAATAACCAAACACAATACAATACAATACAAAAACGAATATTATTATAGTGGCACCAAAAGTATACAAAAACTCGATATGCTCATCTTTTCCTTCATCTTTTCCTTCAGACAAGACATTCGTTATTCTTTCTTTTGCAATATAAGTTTCACTAAAACCTCGGTAAAAATTAATTTTTTGAAGCTCTAATTGTAAGCACGTAGACGGAGTTGTTAAAAAATTAGTTCTATTCAGACTAAGCTAATGGTAAAAAGTTAAAATTTAAACGAATGGTCAAGTCACCTTTGAGTCAAGTCACCTCTATCAGGCGGAAACAAGGTCCTGGAATCAATTCCTTCTATCACAAACAAATTACAAAAAGATGATCACATACATGAAAAGCAAGCTAAAAAAACCCCTATTAACACAAAGAGTTATAAAACTACCTAAAAAAAAAAAGAATTGGAAAGACGTCAATGCAAGAACACCCACTAGCATCAGAACTCACGCTAAAGAATTTTTGCAGTTTTTTTGTCGGTAGTGGAACAAATGCCTCAGCAGCTTCTCAACCACCTCGAAGGGCACATCGGCAATGAGGGGTCGTTTGCGAGGAACCAACTGCACCACACCCACATCCACCTCAGGCGGAGGAACAAAAGCTTCACCTTTAATCACAAACCTTCGAATTTATGGTTGATGATTTTTAAGAAACAAAAAACATTAACAATGTGCATTTTTATTGTTTTTGTTATCTATTGTGCTTTTAACAACATTCAGATACTTTAACAATTTAATTGATTTAAAATTTAGAAATTTGATAAAATTAAAAAAAAAAACAAATAAGCCAACTTGAGACTGACATGACACCAATTTTGGCACATGACACTGAGTCTACATCTGTTAGCTCGGTCCATTGTTCGAGCCACCATCCTGTCAGCCACCTTGTTTAGCAATGCTTTATCAATACCTAGTACCAATTAATAGAATTGAAAAATAATGAATCAACATTTGAGAATTCAAAATAAGGCACAAACAGATGATTTCACAACTTTTGTGTTTCCAAACCTCTTTTTGAAAGGTCAGAGTGAGGGGTATTCTACCTCGACTCCATGCTCCTTCCTTCCTAGACATCTCTTTCAGCCACCTTATAACCAAGGCTGTAGACACACTAAAAGGAAGATTACCTATGATATGAGCTGTTGGCAGTGAACTATTTTTTTGAAAACTTTTTTGAAATGAAGAACTTTTGCTGGAAGAATTGATGGAGTCAGTGTTGTTGAGTTCAAGACTGGGAGAGTTATTTTCAATTTCTTTACACTCATTCATATTATCTGATATGTTCATATTGTGAAATTTTAATAGGTCATTTTCTATAACAACTTCTTCCAGCTTATCTTCTATCAATTCATAGCCATAATCGTATTGAACATCGACCTCATCTTCATCCCCCCACTTCTTTGAAATCTCTTTTGGAAAAACATCATACATTTGAAAATTAAGCACATCTCCCTGAAAAATGCTCATTCGATTTCCACTTGCTCTGTTTAGCTCCTGCACAATGAAATTGAAATGCACTCTAAATCTATGATATAATAGTTAATTATATTTTAGTTCGGTTAGAATACAATGTTCAAATGCTAGAACAGGTTTGATGAGTTTGTAAGAATATTAAAGCGATTTCACATTATCGGTAGCACCTGCAACGACGGAAAGAAACGACGATCCTTTTCGATGACACTCAAGTGACTGCACCCCGCTTCTAAAATAGCCCTAGTAAGACCGCCCGGACCAGGTCCTACCTCACACACGTAATGGCCTTTCAAACTACCCGCTTTGCGAACAATTTTTCGACATAAGTTATAATTTAAAATGAAGTTTTGGGATAATTGTTTCTTTGCTCGAAGTTTATATAAACGAACGATATCTTTAATAGCTGGCAAGGGAGGCAGTTTGTGAACACTCATAATTCGTCTGTAGTTATCAATTAATTTTATTACAGTCTGATCTGTTTTATAATTTTATTTATTTTCAGAAAAAGTTTATGAAATCATTGATTCAGAAGTATGCAAAAAATAACTTTTAACCATTATCAAACTAAAAACCAAACTAAAAAAATAGGATAGGCAGATTTAGAACAAAGAAACAAATCAAAATAACGAGCTTTAAACAACAATATAAAAAAAAATTTTAATTGAAAAAAATTGTCGATGAAGTCTGCAAGCTTTCACAAAGGCTCCACCAGTTCAAGTATTTTCATGGCTTCTCTCAAGCCACTCAAACAAGCACCAGCCACAGTTTGTGGAAACTGTCTGTTAGTGGCCTGGTTGTTGGTCAAAGTATTCATTTATTGCCATCATTCCTCAAGTTTGCAACCTTATATTCCAAAAGATTGATAAAACCACAAATTATTTAAGAAAATATTTAATGTTAATGCCACTATAATAATATCCGAATTTTTATTATATTTTATTTTTTTTAAATTTTAATCAAACGAGTTACCTCGCCAGCAAAGAACAATTTATTGTCCGCGGTCTCTGCCATGACATCATAAACATCACCACGACAACCAACTGGGATATAACTAAAAGAGGAACCTAAAAATGTAAAATAAGGATTTGAATAGTTTTTAATAAGCAATGAAGTTTTAAAGTGAACATTCTAGTTACAGTAATAACCATGACGATACCTGCGTGCGGGTCATCGTACCACCTGGTGAATACGTACTTCAAAGGCTCTTCAATCTTCTTGAAAAGCAAGAATTTATAACCATTTACAATTTAAAAAAAAAAAAAAAATAATAGGAATGATGATTATTATTATATTCATTTTTTATTACATATTAAATAATTTATAAACAGACCATATAGGAAAAAGATAGAAAATTTATCACAAACATTGATGGACATTCGTTAACAACAATTAACAATGAAGTCGCAAACAAGCAACAGAAATAAGCAACAAACAAAAGCGATAAACAACAGCAACAGCAACAAAAAAATCAACAAAAACAAGCAACCTGCGAAGGGAACATCTTGCGCAAGGTGTCCACGCAGGAGAGCATTAACTCCCGATCACTTGAAGCCCTTACTACTTCTTCCGAAGCGCCTGGTGTAGTTTTTACAAAAAAATGGAAAATTAATTCGAGACAAATCAGTTTAATTAATCTTACTCAAGTAATTTGAATAATTCAAAAAACAATGTCTAATAATTAAAACGAAGGTAATTTGAACGATTTATTTAAAAAATGTTTAAGTAAGGTTAAATTTGGGAAACTACATAATTAATTGGTTAAAAATTCAAACCTGATAGAAATGTAGTCAGGACTCCTTCAGGCTGTTTTTTTGAAAGCTGGCAAGAATGGCCAAAAATTAAATATAAATAACAACAAAAAGCACAAGTCAAAAACAGTAACAAGAATAATGGATAAAAGTTACATCTGAACCGACAGCCGATCAAGCACTATCGAAGAGCTTGGAAGCCTCACACCATAATTGCTGCTTTCACTACTCACCACGTCACAACGTGTGCAGTCATGGAAGATGGTAAAGGGCACTCCTTCGTCTGCAGACTTAGGCACTCGGCCAAAGGACAAACCAGAGCCCACCTTGCTCTCCCAGAACCTCTCCTTGAACTTCATACTCAACTGTGCCAATGAAGCAGTAGTGCAAAATCAATGGGAACGTGAGGATTGCTGAAGACTATGAGTAGTCGATGTTATAAGGAGCCTCTGTTGATTACGTAGTGAACGTTCAAAGATCGCTTTCAACTATCGAATGTCTTATGCACGATACCGACAAGTGACGGGGTAGAAGAGTTGGAAAAAGAAAAAAGAAGAAAAGATGAGTTAACTTTCGAGGAGTTAAATGGTTAATACTTGAAGCCTAACATCGTAAACGAGACTGAGGTATGCACAATAGAGTCATTGAAGTTTTTACTCATATTCTTGGTTGGATAAATTGCATTACCTTTTCGAGGAAGCCGTTCCCGAGTGATTGAATAGCGTGGACTTTTTGTTGTGGGAGAGGAGGCTGGAAGGTCACAGTCTCCTTCTTCAGGACGCCCACAGGCAAGGTCACCAACACCCTGTCACACCTGAACTCCTCGCCACTTTCAACCACCACTCTAACGCCCCCAATGGCGCTCGCTTTTTCATTTTCATTATTATCATTATTATTATTATTATTACTATCATTATTATTTTTACTATGACTAGTAATATTATTATTCCCATTATTATCAATATTATTGCTATCATTATTATTATTATTATTATTATTATTATTATTATTATTATTCTTAGTATTACCATAAGCATTATCGTTGTGATCATGGCCATCAATATTGTCATATTCGATGGTGGTGACTCGTGCGTTGAAACGAACATCCAAGCCACTCGCCAGGGAAGACATCACCTGATCAAGGAAGGAATCATTAGATGAATGATGAGATGAACGGATGAGGAGGAATGAGAAGTGAAAGAAGAATGGATGAGAATGGATGAATAGAAAGATGAAAAGAATGGATGAAGGGAAAGATGAATAAAATGGATGAATGGAAGGATTAATAGAATGGATGAGATTAAAGATGGATAAGGAATGAATGAGCGGATAGATGAAGAGATCGAAAAAAGCAGAGAAGCACCTTGGTGAGGTCATCATCAGAGCAGTAGACGGGTCCTGCAAAAGAGCCCTTGTGCTCCAGCTCAGCACTGTCACCTGCCTCTACGTGCCTGGAAGCCGCCTCAGTGCCCTCCCAAAAAAGGGCAGACACCATGTCGAGTGGAGCGCCACACGTCTGTTCCATGCACAGTGTGTGGAAGGCCATCACTCGTTCTTCCTCCTGCGTGGTGGAGTCACAACATGAACAGCTTGCAAGTATTGTTTGATGCATTGTCTGTGAGAGTAAGGAATTGCTAAAAAAAACGAGAGGCTAAAGAGCAGTTTGGTTGATGGATGGAGTGAGGCAGATGCAAGAAAATGATGAAAGTGACTTGGGTGAAGGACATCTGCGTCTCATCCACGAACTTCCTATGCATTCTGCCGATCTGCTCTGCAATTTGTGGCATTAACATCTCAATAGTATATTTTCAATACCACATTCCCTCCTCCTCCTTTTCCTTCTCTTCTTCCTCCTCCTCCTCCTTTTCCTTCTCTTCTTCCTCCTCCTCCTCCTCCTCCTCCTGCTTCTGCTCCTCCTCCTCCTCCTCCTCTTCCTCCTTCCCCTTCGTTTTCCTCCTTCATCCTTCCTTCCTCACCCAGGAGAGAAGCATCCCTCCTCCCCTTCTTGCTAGCCCACCGATCGATGGTGTCCAAGATGCTGTTGAAGTGG
Source organism: Branchellion lobata (assembly GCA_947562095.1). Lineage (NCBI taxonomy): Eukaryota > Metazoa > Annelida > Clitellata > Hirudinida > Piscicolidae > Branchellion > Branchellion lobata. The sequence continues at coordinate 5,584,831 of OX387248.1, forward strand.
TACTCAATGAACTGACTAATCTGTGGTGGTGGTAATTAGAGTTGTTTTTCAATTTAAAGTGGTTTGTAGTTGGTGATGGTGGTGTTTCAAAGTTACTGGTGTAAGAAGCTTGTGGCTTAAAAGACTTTAATTAAAAAAAAAAAAAAAATTTTTTTTTTTTAATCATGATTAAAAACTCTGTATCATCATCTTTATCACCACCATCACCATCATCATCACCATCATCATCATCATCATCATCATCATCATCATCATCATCATCACCATCACCACCATCCTCATCATCACCATCACCTCTTCTGGAAGCACTTCTCCATCATGTTGCAACAAGACACACTCCTCATTCATCGGCAACAACGACACTCCAGCCTGCTTGGGCGACAGTGCTTGCAAGCAATGTAGGCGACATTGTGCATAGTATTTGAGATGCAGAGCAGAAATCAAGAATGCTAATATCGCATATAACGTTGGGGTTAAAAGTTGGATTGATATAAATACTATTGATGTGAAATGTTTTCGTTTCTGCGCCACCTGGTGACTGAAGAGGCACATGGGGTTGTTGATGGCACCAGGCAGCAAAGGAGTGCCCTTGGAGACATCCACCTGCAACTCCTCCACCAACCTGCCCCCCAATCGACCTCTGCTCTCCAACACTGTTACCTGCATCAGAGGGTTGTTGTTGTTGTTGAATGTTGCTGGTGTTGTTGAGCGTTTGTGGTGGTGTTAGTAGTGTGTGAGTGATTATGTTGGTAGTGAGTAGTATGATGAATGGTGAATGGTGTCTTGTGAAGACGTGCAACAATAGTGACGAAATAAAATTCAAAAAGAAAATAATAAAGTGAAATTATAAAATTTGAATAAAAAAAAACGAATTAGTCAAAATAAAAAAAAAGAAATTGACCTTGCAGCCAAAGTTGTGGAGTTGTCTGGCGGCAGTCAACCCAGCCACTCCTGCCCCTACTACCACCACATGGGTCTGTGTAATGACAGCAGAACCTTAACTGGGACGCTGTCTAATGCTCAGTAAGAAGGAAAAAAAAAGTAAAAAAATGTACAAAATAATTTTTAAAGATGGGAAAAATTATAAGAAATTAAAAAAAATTTAAGTGTGAAATATAAGAGAAATAAATGAGAAAAAAAATCGGTTTATTGACGCTAAAAAAATAATGAAAAAATTATGAAATAATCGAATTAAAACGAAATGATTAACAAGGGACAATATGAATGGGAAGTGCTTTACGGAGAGAGAGTTGTTGGGGACACAAGAGGGCGCAAGAGGAGCCTTTAAACAGCCGACGTTTATTGCGCAAGTGCGAGTGAGGTACCTTTGAAAAAGATTGGGTCGAAGATGTGGAAGGTTTATGACATTGAATGCAAACACCATACACCCATCAAGATTCATACAGACAAGCCAGAGCCAGATAACAAACACAAACACATACAGGCACTTGCGCAACCACATGCACACAAACAAAAAGAATCATTGGGAGGACGGGAGCGACCTGAGAAGCGGAGGAAGCAGGGCGTGAGTGAGGTGGACCTTGAGGAGACCCTTGCAGTCGAGGTGCTGCAGACAGTCCTGCTCTGTGAGAGGGCTCTGTGGAGGTTGCATGGTGGGTGGTATAGTTAAAGGTGGAATTGCTGTTTTTTACAGCTCATTGTCACCACTGTAAGCAATAATTTTTTACAGCGGGGTTGAGGGTCCACAGTGAAAGGATGAGATTCCTCAAGGCTAGAAAGGCTGTTTGATTGCTGTAACAATAGAAAGAGTTAGGTATGAATATTAAAATCATTGGAAGAACTTATTTTAATTTTTATAGTTATTATGAATTATTTTCAGTATTTCACTTTAAAAACATTAAAAAATAAAGCTTATAGGAATCTTTTTTTCATTACTATATTCATTAATATTTCTAGGCCAAAGAAACTAACGTAGCATAAAGAGGAAAGCGATTGATTTCTTGTTTGGTCATGTGGTTGGGTGGGTGTGAGAGGGCATGGGGGGAGTTTGATGCTCGCTGAAATGGCTGCAGGAATGGAGGCACCCCAGGCACTGGTGAGTAATTGAGGTTTTATATATATATATGTATATACATCATTGTCATCATCAGCATCATTATCAACATATCAACGTTGATACCTTCAGGAAATGATTCAATGTCAGAATCATGGGTTGCCGACACAACTGACAAGGAATGGAAGGTGAAATGAACACAATTAGTAACTACTATATTTTTTAGAAAATTATTTATCATGATCCTTCAGATGACACCATTCAAAAAATTGAAAAGCAACAGTTGTGAATAAAAACAACTACTAATACTTTTACTACTACTACTACTACTACTATTACTACTGTTACTACTACAATTACTACTACCACTACTACAACTGCTATAATAATAGCTAAAACAATAGTAATAAAAACAACTGACTAGTATTGCTGATTATGCGGTTGCATCGGTAGATGAGGTGAGGTGAGATGGCAACGGTGTCGAGGGGGTAGTGGAGGAGGAAAGGCTGTGATGGAGGATTGTTGAGAAGGCAGGGGTAGTTGCAGTGGCTGATCCACTGAAACTCTTTGACAACTTGTACTCTGGCATCCTCCTCCTCATCACAAAAGCCCCTCTGTTAAAAATTTGGTTTGGAAGAAGAAAGAGATGGAAATGAAGTTAGAATAAAAATGTTACAATGGCAAAAAGATCAACAATCATAGAGAAAATGACAACCACACCATCAAAGACACCTCTCTGGAAGAGCAGGTGAATGTGCCAGTGGCTGGCTCTTCTACCTGCCTCCACTTTCCACACGTGGTGCACTGCAGCCACCGTACCAAGAGTCTGTCTGCCATGTACTCCAGGGTGCTTGCCTCCTTGCCTGGCAGTGGTTGGGTGGTACTGGCATGGTCACAGGCTAAAAGAAGTTACAACTAAGCCTTGAGCATCTTTATACGACATTCAGTGATTGATATGGTGATAACCAAATGATATTCATATGATGGATGAGCACATAAGCTTTGAAATAAAAACAATTTAAATGGACAATTAAGAAAATATAGAAACTTTTGCGATGGCTAATAATAGCAACAACAACAATAATTATTATTATCATTATTGAATAGTGCTTACTGCATAAAGAGAACCACAGTCTTTTCCAAATATTGTACTTTTCTTGGTTCTTCTGAAAGAGAAAGCTCATCTTGAACATTACCAAATAAACTCAATAAAAGTATATTTTGAGTTAATTTAACTGAGGGTATTAGCCAATTTGTGGATGGATACTTTTTCTGTCTACTCTGCATCTCTCCAATGGCCACGTAGGTACTACCTCTTCCACTCATGGTTTTCCATTGAATTTTTACTTTATCTCTATGGTTGCTTTTTGATTCTGCATAGCACTCCTTCAAAAGGCACTAGTGGTGCTTGGCCAAGCTACAGTGTTCCCTACTTCTGATACATAGTTCTCACTTGTCTATATTAATGACTTTCACTAACTTCAAGCAATAGATATTCTTTATATGAAAAACAAGTAATCTCTTAGCTAAATTAACATTTAAAAAAATTTCAAACATAATTCTTCTGTAGTTTTAAATCTAGTCTGAACAATGCATAGCCCCATAAAAAAATTTTTTAAGAAAATGAATAGCAATGAGAGGCAGTGACCTTGTTTTGAAGAGACTCGTAACACTGACTACAATAATGTTCAGTGGTGGATAGGTGATGCCATGAGGAAGGGATGTTTGTTAAATTGGAACATCTGAATATAGAAACAATTGAGACAAGTTACTTTTGGAGTAGTTCAAAATTTGCTGCAAAATTATTTTTCAAAGTTACAAGTACTGTAGTAATTATACAACCTGTCAGAGATTTTTACAGCACATATGTTTTTGAAAATACTGCAAGCTTCATTCTCACATGGTTCTCCCTTGAAAATTTCAATTTCTTCAACTACCAACTTTTTCTTCTTAACTTTTTTTTCTGACTCACCGCCCTCTTTAACTGTTTCTGTTGAGAGACGCTTTTCTACTTTTCTGTGAGTTATTCAAAAAAACTTAATGATTACGAATATTGCTATAAATGCATGTGAATGATATAATTGAAATTCTTTTTTGGCATAGTTTGACAATAAAAAATAAAAAAATTACAATCTCGGATCGATAAAATCCGGATCCCATTTTTTCTGACTATTCCTTTTTGGTCTGTTAGACGGAGGCGACTCCATTCCGAAAAAAAATGTATACTTCGAATAAGAAAGTCAAGACAACGTTCATTTCATAGATTTAGCACATTGTATTGGACAAGCTGAAAAAATCAAATAAAAGTGAACGCCGAAAAGGGGGTAAAATTAATAAACAAAGATTTTAAAATTCCAGTATCTTATCAACAAAGCAACAAAGATGATATGAAATTGAAAACAAACTTCAAACAATGCTTTGAATACTATATAAACAAATTTAATGACAGTGATATTGAAATTCAAAACATTGGAAACTTTCACTCAATAAATTAGTAAAAACTATATATATTTATAAAACGCCAAAAATAACTGAATTGCTTCTGTTCAGTCATTAAGACAATAGGTATTAAAGGTTATAAGCTAGTTTAGATAAATATGTACCTAATCTAAGTACAGAAATTAATTAAATCATAAACTGAAAAAAATAATAACAAAAAAAATGTTGTATAAAATTTGTAGAGAGCACACTAAAAATTTGTTCAACCCCAGTTTTTACTTTTTTTTATTAAGTGAAAAATTTTAAAGATAAGAATACGGTCTCTGTATTTTACGAACTGTCATATGTCATTATCTCACAAAATACTTCACAAAGAACTCATTTTTCATTTTTTTAAAAACCTTCTTTTTCTCTAAGGAAACCCTTTTTTCCATCTTCACTTTTTTATTATGACTTCTTTATTTTCGTAAAGCTTTTGAGCTATTTTTTTAAACAAAAATAAAGCGCTCTTGAACAGTGTTGATAGGCGCTATATAAATGATTAGATTAGATTAGATAAGATTAAGAATTAGTAAAATTTCAAATTTTTTTTTCAACCAGAACATTATCAAAGTTTTGATTAGATTAAAAATACTACAATATGTATTATTTTATGATGGTACCAACTATCTTCAAACCAGCTGTTCAAAAATCGGTTTAACTAGCTGTTTAAAAACTAAACGAGCTTTCATGTTATAGGTTTACAACAAGGTTTTCCAAACCAGATTGTAAATAAAAAGAGTTTTTTTACAAGTAAAGATTGAAAAAACACTAATCTAATCTAATCTAATCTATTCTAATCTAATCTAATCTAATCTAATTAAAACACCTTTATGGCGCTGGTTCCACACTGTTCAAGAGCCCTACAAAACAGCAGAGCTCACCAGTTGCCAAGTGGCTTTTCCTCTATTTTCCAATTTGAAAAAATCTATAGTTTTTATGAGGTCAAGTCTAGACAGACGCTGAAAGTTATGAATTTATTCAGACAACTTGAAATTGATGAAAGATGCTGAATAGTTTTAATAGAAAAGTTCAAAATATTTTAAAAAATGTTAAAATTATGTTTTTGTATTTACAATCTAATCTTCACTAGTAAAATCATTTTTATAACTTATCTAATTTAATCTAATCGAAGCATCTGTATAGTGCTGATCACTGTTCAAGAGGGTTCTGATTATAACCCTGATTAACACTTCAAAAGATTATTAAAAAAATCATCGTTAGTATTTAAAAAAAAAGAAGATTTTATTAGAAAGTTAATCAAAACGAAAAGCTTCACGTCTTTCATTCATAAAAACTCAAATAAGCACCGCAAGCGTCATTCAATGACAACCTTTTTTTCATTTATGGTCTTTATTAGATCAAGTCCAGACATACGCTGGAAATGTTATGAAAACACGGCGCATAGTCGAACTAAAAAAGAAGACACTGAAATATACTAGAACAGCATGTTATTAGTCATAAAAGTCGGCATTGAACCTACGAAATAAACAAATCGCGAGAAAAAAAGTTTAAAAATATTGGACACAATGAAATATTAATTTAAAACAATAAATCAATTAAAAAATTTAAAAAAATGATCAAAATAGTTTTATTTGAGAAATGATAATCCAGCGGCAATAACTGGCATCACGTTGGCAACGTACACATAGAATTTCAACTTTTTTTTATTAGACCCCTATTTCCCAAACGTTATTCACAAACAGAAAAAAGAAAAACCATACAGAAAAATGTAAGTAACATTTGTGGATGTCTTAAAACTGATTTAGTGAACACCACAAATTGTTTTACAAACAAGTTATATATATAAATAAACTTTCTCCCAACCTGCCGTCCTTGTCATCGGTAGCGGCAGGCCTATGAAGTTTCTGAGGCCTGTTTTGCTAACGCAAGTGATAAGATATTAGCGTAGTCCGATCTTTTCGGAACTCAATTTTTGGACCAATTCTGTTTGATCCTGATGAGCAAACCAATAAAAAATCCTTTTTTTTTCGATAATGTTTGCGCACTACTTTTAATCTTTCTCACCATCTTCTTATAGTGATTAAATTGTTCTGGTGATCAATATCAGCATTTTCGTAGGAAATCCTCGGTTAAAAATAAATTTTTTAAGTAAAGTTTAAAGTCGTCTGATGTGTTCATGATTGGCAAATTCACACCGTGAAGGTGCTGTATATTTTATGGGAGATATAATAAGAAATTCTATTATATCATATAATTTAGGGCCAAAAGTCCGTGAGCCAAAATTATTTCAAGCGCACAGAACGTTTGGTAGCCTTTAGTAAGTATATTGTCGAGTTGACTCTATAGTTAGTTTTGTTTCTAGTTTACACTTTGATTTCCATTGAAGTGCCTTTCAATTTTTAAAGTCCTCACAATAACATCAATTAACAATTTCAAAATTTTTCATTCTTGTATAGGCATGCTCTAGAAGTCAAAAAAAATTTCTTCTTTTTCATTTTTCTTTTCAGCCATCTTCTTATAATCACAGAAAAGTGTGTTTTAAAAAATCATTCCACAGTTCGTAAGCATTTTGATTGCAATTCTTAAAAACCTGTAGTGAAAGGCTGCCAACGATAGCTGCGTAGCCGCTGGTTAGCGATTTCCTCTTTTTTTGTAGTCTTTATTAGATCAAGTCCAATATGCAATATTTAATTTCAGTATTCAATACAAGCAGCCTTGCTAGTTAAGAAAATATTTTTCATTATAAGATGTTATGAAAACGAACTATTCAGAAGTATACAATTTTTAAGAATTTTCTTTTGATTATTTTTTTAGATACCAGTAAAATTTGACGTAAAACCCTTTTTGAATTCAAGTATGACGTCTGAAAGGAGGAAAACAACATTAGTGATTTGAACTCTATAGTTTTTTCCCATCGTGACTGTCTAGTTGAAAGCTCATCATGGTGGGCTCTCAAAAAAACAGGGTAGTAGATATGGAAATGACGGAAGGTCTTATCACCTCCAGAAGAACTCCACTGACACGTAAGTTATGGTTTTAAAATTTCGGCTTTGAAACCTTTCGGGACCTATTCAATACTTGTATTTTTATTGTATTGTCGTGGTCAATAAAAAGTATTTTTTTATTTTTTACCTTTTTTCTATTAAACTCCCATTCATTGGTTAATCCTAGGTAGATCCTGGAAACTCATAAAAACACATTTGAAAGCCAACCAGAAGAAAATAGCCGTAATAGTTGCAGTAGTGGTAATTATCATAATAGTCTTGCTAATAGTCCTTCTCAGACGCAAAAAGGTTGCAGTTTCATTTTTTTAAATACTTGCCAAATCGATAATCAATGAAAAAATCAAAATTTGCATGAAATCCATTTAGCAATGCAATACCGACGCTTGTAAGAAAGTGAGCGAGACAATTCTCGCACTGTCGAACTTCAAGGTTTGAAATGTTTTGATGGCTATTTTAAAAAATAAATAAAATTTTTGTTCAACAACAAAGACAACAAGACCTTCCATCAAACGTATTTTACTACATTGTAGGAAAACCCATGCGAAGACTTCCATCGATATGCATGCGGAAAATTTACGGAGGCATTGCCTCCGCCAGAAGGAGTCTTCAGTTGGACCACCAGGTATTACGTTACCAAAAGCGTCAACAAAAGGATGAGTGAGGTGGGAAGGTTGCTGAATTGTGAAGTTTTATTTTTTGGTGATTTTTAAATATCTTTCAGTAAATAAATATTCTTTGAATTTTATATTTGAGTGGCTTCGAAACTACGGGGTTAATGCAACTATAATAATATTCGTGTTTGTATTGTATTGTATTGTATTGTATTTGTAACTTAATCCAATTGAAACATCTGTATATAGTTTTTTTAAATAAGGTTAACGAGTGCTCGAGAGAATATTTTTTTGGCCTTTCAATTATATTTTCAAATATAAGTAACTCTATAATTGAATTTTATACCAAAAATCTTGCCTTTTCTTCTTTATCTCTGTTATATTTCTACTAGCTTAGTGAATTTTAAGCAAGTTGATAGCAAAAACTGAAACCAATCAATGCAAAATTCTCATACTGAAGAATAAAGGATAATAGCTCTTTGTAGCACTGATATAAACTTTTAATTTTTTCAAAGTTGATAACCGGAAGAAAGCATGAAGATACTGAAGCGATAAAAAAAGCCTACGATTATTATCACTTGTGCATCAAAGAACCAAATCCTGATTATTCACCCTTCCTTAAGGTAATAACAAGAAAGCTGTAGTAAGTTAATGTTTTTGAGTTGAAATAAGTTGTGTAAATGAAAAAAATGATTTGAAAATTTACAAAAGGTTCTTGGTGAAATGGGTGGATGGCCGATGATGTTTGAAACAGGTGAGTGGGACGAACCAAAGTGGAATTTACAAAAAGCCACGGAAGTAGCCATGAAATATCAGTCCTTCCCCTTTGTGAACTTCAAGATTGAACCGAAACATGATATCGTGGTTTGCATAAAATTTAATGATTATATTTGAAAAAGTGTTTATAAAGAATAGAACTAATGTGAGTGTGATAGATTTTTATGGTACCACACAGCTCTCAAAGCCAGTTTTAACCCTTGCTTTCATAGAATCGCAAAACTCACATAAAGCTTACCGAGAGACTATTCTCACTACCTTGCAAAAAATAACAAAAGAAAATCTAGGAATGGGTGCAGGAAAAAATAAAACGAAAGGAAATGATCGAAAAAGAAAGGGAAAAAAAGATAAAAAGGAAGAAGGTGGTCAAAAACCAGATGGTGACAAAAAAGATGACGAAAATACTAATGGAACTACACTTGAAGAATTCACTTCGGCAACACCATTACCGATTCTACTAACATCTGGAAGTACTGGAACGCCCGAAAAGAACACAAATGTTTATAGAAAGTTGAAACAAAAAGCAATTGATAAGCTTCAAGAAAGGGTTGACGATCTGAAAAAACAAATTGATTACCTCCATAAGTTGGAATTACAACTTTACAAGGTACGTCATTGTATTTACAATAAGAGGATTTTTGTTGAATTGAAAATAACATTTAGGTTGACATGAACGATGCAATGATGCCATGTTACTTAGCTTTAAATCTAGTAAATGTAAAGTATCCATATTAAGATATATTTTCATAATTGAAACATTCAAGAATGCACACAAGATCCGTATTCTTCACAAATATACTCTTTTAAAATTGGTTGGATAGATGGAGCATAGTCATAGAATTAAAGTGCTTAACAGGATTGATGATCCCAATCGTTTCAGGCATCGAGGAAACCATCAACTCTCAATAATATTACGACTTTAAAAAACGTTATCGATCTCTTCAAGCCTCGAGTTAGCTTGGTTGAAATTTTGTTTTTGTGTTATTAAATGAAAAATAATTTGTTACCCCAACCTAATAAAATAAAAATTCTAGCTGGATTTGCAAGTACTTTTGAGCTCCTACTTGGAAGGTGATGTGGACGAGGATACAAAAGTCATTTTAGAAGATCCGTCATATTTCGAACATATGAGCGGTGTTTTTCTAAATTTTAATGACGGGTGAGCTTTGATTGCATAAAAAAACACATTTATTTAAAAAGTAAACCTCCACAATAGAATCCTTGCAAACTACGTAGCATGGACACTTGTAAGATCCTTCATCAAAGACATCAGTCCACCATTTGATAACGCCGATGCTGTGCTACAGAGGATTGACAATGAGGAAATGGATGAGGAAGGTATATATGACGAGGAATTTTACAGAACAGATCCACCTAAAAGTACTGGAGTTTCAAGCGTTTTTGGAGGATATTTTAACTTTGAAACTGTAGAAACCACAGAGAGCTTATGTTTAAGCGAAATAATGAATAAATTACCCTACGCTCTGGCGTCGTCTTACGCAAAAAGTTATATAAATGAAGAAGACATAAAAAATGTTGGTGATTGTAATGAAAATTTTTTAAATCACTATTGAATTTAACTTTTTTTATGAACACTTGAGCTTGTCTCGATGCTTTTACAGACGGAAAATATATGTAAGAAGATCATAGACCTAGCCAAGGTGGAGCAACCTTACTTTTTTGACGAGAAAGCTAAAAAAACTGGATCGGATTTAATGAAAGAAGTGATATGTGCCATAGCCTATCCTCCCTTCGTTGTGAAGGATGCTAATTTAAATAATTACTACAAAGAGGTCTTTTGATTGTTTGACTATTACAGATATTTTCAACCTTGAGGGGTTAATGAACAATTATTGACATTTAGATCTCATAACTATTTCATAACGCAATTTTTCAAGATTTTTTATTTAAGCTTTTTGCTCATTTTACTTTCAGTTTACGTTAGGTTCGAACTACGTAGAGAGCAACTTGGCTCTCCGTTCTTTCTTGGCTAGCAAAATGGTTTCTGATTACAAAGCGAGGAATTTGGAACAGTTGGTGTTTCAGATAACATAATATTTTTTCAAATTTCATAAAAAAACACGTTATTTCATAAAAGCAATTTTGTAACTAACTATTCAGAAACACATTACACTTGAGCAGCTGGGAAAACTATAAGGTAGAAGCGAACGCAACTTTCACTTACAGCACAAATCAAGTGACCCTTATGCCTGGACTTTACCATCGTCCTCTAGTTTATTCGGAGGCTCCAGCGTTTGTCTCTATCTTATCTACTCAGAGAATTTGTATTGATTGTTAAAGAGTACGCAAGACTGAATTATTTAAAAAGGATAATCACGACGGAAATATTTTTATTGAATATTTTCATCAAACTGAAAATATTTATGCTCATCAAGAAAATATATTGTTTATACTATTTAACTTCAGTGAGGTGAACTGGGGTACGATTGGATTCATCGTAGGACACGAGTTAACACACGGTTTCTTGAGACCGGGTGCTTCAATTATGGCGCTTTAGAAATTCAATTCAGTTTGACTCATCTATACCAACTGTTTTATAAATGACTTAAATACCTGATGGTTAAAAAAATTCAATGGTTAATATCATTTTATAAAGGGGCGCTGCGAAATAAGGACGGATCAGTGAGAAAAAGGTGGTCGGATAAGACTTCAAAAGCTTTCGAGAGTGTGAAGAACTGTTTTGTGGAGAGTTTCAACAACCTTCATTTATTTGAAAGATCGGTTTGTTCGTTAAATTTTTATTTAGACGGTAAACAAAAAATTTGATGAATCGAAAAAATCACAATATTGGCTTTCAGATCAATGGATGGGTGACAGCGGATGAAAACATGGCGGACACTGGTGGCTTGTGGTTGGCATTCCAAGCCCTTTTGGAAGAGAATGGAGGAAAAGAAAGTGGCTGGAGCGAGCTTGAAAGCTTGACAAGTTTGGACCTTGGTGAAGCAAAACTCAACCGTGCTCAGCTTTTCTTCGTCTCTTTTGCCCAGGTGATTTGAGTTGACTTCATAGCTGGTGGATGATAAGTAGTCGTTCGGTTTGAGTTGTTGGGAAGTGGTAGTTTTCATTGCAATAATTACGTTAGTTACTTTTGTTCTAGCAACGTTGTTCCGTGTTCGACAAATTGTCTAGTCAGAAGTTGTTCACCGAAGAACACACCTTCAGCAACATCAGGTCTCCAATCACCAAAATAATAGATAATTTTATGAAGTTGTTATATATTTTCTTTGAAATTATACGGAGTTGTCGGAAGTTGAGAAAGAACTTAATAAATCGTGAATTCGTATTGGGTAACACTAATAATTATTCTATAAATACGACCGAGCAGAATGGAAGGAACATTGAGAAACAGCAAGGAGTTCATTAGGGCCTTCAAATGTCCAGAGAAGAGTATTTACAATACTCACAGCAACTGCTCCATCTTTGAAGCATGACACTGAACTGAAGTTGTAAAAATCTTATTTTAATATCTTTTTTAACACCATTTCAACAACTGTGTTTAACTTTGTGTCAAGCTTCTAATAAAAAGTTACATTTCACCAAGATTCAAAAAGGACACTGGCTGAACTCAAAGCAATGATTTTCAGTAAAATTGTCTAACGGTTTTCATAGATTATTTCAAAATAGTCAAAAAGATTTTTATGTTTATTTTGAATTAAGAATTTTTATCACGTCATTCTTTTCGGCGTTGCAAGCAACTTGGCATCTTGAATACTATTGAAAAACACATGCTTTCAAGTCAAATGGCAGCCGTCAGAATAAAACTTATGGGTTAACAGGTCTTATATTTTAAGTTTTGTTAAAGGATATTCATTTTTAGTGAAACTTTGAAAAATAGGATTGAATGCAAGTATTTCAAGCCTTCAAAGGCAAAAAAATAATAAAAACTGTGTTCAGGATCATTTGGTTATCGGCTATAACTCACACTGATATGAGCTAGTCAGAGCCTTTGTTAAGCTCCTTTTAGTACTGGTCGGAGGCTCTTTTTAAAAATGTATTATCAAAAAATATAATATAATACAATGTATTATCAACATATCATCGACATTGACTACATAAAACGATGAGATTAATGAAGGAATGATTCGGGCGCTTAAAACATTACGTCATGCTAGTGAAATGAGCGTGTTGCAATAGCCTGAGCATATCAATTCTTTTCATTCTTATCTTACTGTATCCTATATTCAGTAAAAAGATTGCTAAACTCATCCAAAAATTTGATGATATTTATTCAAAACCTGTTTGTTTTGTACTTTTCCGTTTATGGTACCAAAGAATGTCATTCCTTTTTTAGTGTTTTTATTCTAATAAAATCTAATCCGAAAAATTATTTAAAAAAATTTTCTTTTTTTTCAAATCCTTTCTGCAAATATTCACCATTTTTTAAAAACTTAATTCGAAAATTCTCAATACATGCCCATTTTTGAAATATTCTTTATCATATAAAATCTAGTCGAACGAGATTCAGTAACATTATATAATTCAACACGATAGGGTCCATGAGCTCTAAGTATTTTGTACGCATGGAAATTCTGGTTTCCTTTAACAATTAAATAATCAACATGGGTTGATTACAGTATGGCCGTTTTCGTCTGCTCGTTTTAATTATTTTATTTAAACTTTATTTATCCACAAGTTAAAGTTTTTGGTTCAAATATTAGTTATAAGTAATATAAATTAGTTGTAAAATATTTTGTTCCTTCTGGAGGTATTGTTTGTGCTGGTTATGAATAATCTTTCGCCATTTTTCGTTTGAAATGAGCAGCAGTGGACTGAAATCGTTAACTGAGGGTTTTTCTGTGACTATGGAACATGGCTGAAGAGAAAATGGATAAGAAGAAATGTTCCTTGACTACTACATCAGGCTCATCTCGCAAGAATGGAACAGTCTTCAATTGTCGTTGGATGTGGTTATGAGAGATTTTTTATTAAGATTTTTATAAGGGTCTTATTTTCATTCTGTAGTCAATTTTGCTTTCAACTGTTGATCTGGACTTTTTGCAACAAGTGCTTCAGATGGTTTGACTTTTATTTCAAATTTAGATTTTTTGCTATTTTTGTGGTATTTCTAGAAACATCAAACAATTTTCAAGATTTTTTCCACGTGATTATAAGCTACGGTTAATTAAAAATTTGAGAAGTTCACTGATTTCTTTGGTTGTTTTTGATAAGATGGACGCATCTCTTGCGCAAATTCATTTTTATTTTGTGCTTTTTGCATATTTTAAGATAAATAAACATTTTCCTACCGTGCTCCCTCATATGGACTTTTTACCCTCTTCACTCACACATTGTGCAAACATCCTTTTTCCTTAGTAAACTCTAAAACCTTTGTGGTTATCACACTTTTACAAAGCACTTTCAAATATTATGCACTAAATTCTATAGTAAGGTTAGATAGTCCAATCTCTAAAAGCCCAATAATGTCTTTTTTCAAAAACTCTACAATATAACTCTCAAAGACTTCTAATGAAAATTTTTAACACGTTCATACGCAAGTATGACGTTCGCAACGATAAACAAATAAATTCAAGACCTTCAACGATTCAGTCAGGATGAAGCCATAGTTGTTCAAAAGTGAAAAATGTTACGTTTTGGAAATAATAGAGATAATACAGTGGATGTAGAAGATTCTACAGTCCACCTACTTGGAACAAACAAAAGTGTGTGTTTAATTAACATTTAAAGATTGGTAGCAACAGGGGTGTTAGGATCGGAAGTTTACAAACAAGCTTCAGTTTTCTAGTATTTCAACTGATAGTTTACTCAACTATGCTAATTTTTATCTACAAAATTGATGTCTGTGTTATTGATACCTCCCTAGGAAGACGTCTTAGAAGGTTTTTGCTGAGAAAAAGACGTTTGATTGCAATAGCTTTAATAATTATCGTGCTTTTAATTATAAAAATTGCACTTATTGTTCATTACACAAAAGCTGATCCTTTAGTAGAGGTAAGAAAAAGCTTTGATAATTGCCTAATAATATTTTTGAAAAGCATAAAAATTTATCATATTTTATATTCAGAAAAACCTATAAAAATTCAGAAATGCATTAATGGTACGTGCAGAGCTGTGGAGGAGGCAATAGGCAGTTACGCAAACTTCGAGGTTCCCGTGTTCCGATTGAAGATTTCAAAGATTAACTTCAATTTTAAACTAAAATGTTTTCAATCTCAAAAACCATTTTGTCTCTCGACAGCTTGATCCATGCGACGACTTTTACGATTATGCTTGTGGCAACTTTATGAAAGTGGAGCCTCGACCACCTGACAGAAACTCATGGTCCGTTCAAGAAGAAGTAACTGGAAAAATGAATGATAATTTGATAAAGGTGGTTATGAGTTTTGAAAAGATTTTTCTTCCATACAATATCTTTATGTACCAGATAAAAAAGAAAATAAGCCCATTATTTCAAAGTTGATGTCGAAAAGACTGCAGGAGGATTCTGAAGCAACAAAAAAAGCTTACGATTATTACGAGTCGTGTGTCAGCGAAAAATCTCTCAACGTGACACCCGTCTACGAAGTAATAACTACATGGCTGTGATTCTGTAACTTGTTTGTTCATTCATTTGTTTGCTAGTGAACTAAAAATGTGAATTTTAACGAAAGGTGGTGAAAGCGATGGGCAGATGGCCGTTGTGGTTTCATCCTGGTAAAAAGTTTGAAAAGTCAGTTGGGCTTGAGAAGGCCTTGAAAATTGCTTTCTCAAATCAGTGCTTTCCTTTTATAGATATCCAACTAATGTATTACGATAGAAAAGCGACACCTCAAGTTTGTGAACTTAATACAATACAATACAATTACGAATATTATTATGGCGGCATCAACCCCGTGGAGTTAACCTCGTTCAAAGGGTTGATGTTTGATGTTGATGCAAAAACAATTTTTCATAAATTTCATTTTTGTAACACACAGCTTGGTCCTCCCACTCTCACCTATACGTTTTTCAATAATCCCAAGGCAAAAAGTGCCTTTATGGGACGAGTACTTGATATCATGAAAAAATTACAAAAACTGCATGATAAAAAAAGATGGATGCCTACAGAACAAGAGAAGCTAATGATCACAAAGGTTTATGAACTTGAAAAGAAAATAAACGAGGTACTTAAAGTTTTATTTTTTTCCAGAACTCTATTTTTTCGCCCAGTTCTTTCACGGTTGCATGCTTTATTAACCCCCTTTTATCTGGCAAAAGAGCTCTTCCACAACACTTGTGTGAGCTGAATGACAGAGAAAACCATCTTTCAAAATATTATTTTTCAAAAACATTTCTTTCATTAATTTAATTAAACCAGTGTTTCTTTAAAAATCTAGGTGTGTTTTTAGACTTTCCTATTTTCGCACCAAAACTCTTTCATGAAGTTATTTATAAAATAAAGTTTATTCAAAAATATATAATTTTCTCTTATTTTTACTAGACTTTTTCCAAATAATTCTTTTCTATAGTACTTTCGGATACAAAAATAATTAATTCTATGCTTTCTACTATACGCTTTTGAATATATATATGTACGGATTCTTTTGACGAAATTTTCATCTAATAATTACTCGATAATATTTTTCTAATTCAATCATTATTTTCTACGTTTTTGAAACATCTATTATGAAAGCAACACTTGAAATATTTTTTAAGATCATTTTCTACCAAAGACTTATAAACCACACTTAATCTCTATTTACATTTCTAATAGCTTTGAAAAAAATCGATCTTTAGGCTTTCTTTTTCAAACTCATGATCTTTTTCTTCCACTCAGTCTGGATTTTGTTATTTCCATAGCACAAAAGCTTGTTTTTTCAAAACCTTTAATGTTTTCTTTGTCATTAGAGGAAGAAGCATAAGAGACGGTAGAAGATAAATCGGATTCAAAAAATGAAGTAAAGATGTAAAAGTCATCAGCATAGAAATGAGAAGATGTCGAAATCATTCTCGGGAATTCAAAAGTATAGAGAACAAAAAAGAGACCAAGAACAGAAACTTGAGGGACACCAAATGGGACAGAAAAATGGGTAGAATAGGAGTTTATGAGAACTACAAAAATTCTGTTGGAAAAATGAGAAGAAATCCATTGAAGACAGGATCCGGAGATACCAAAAAAATTTTAAGATGATGAAATAGTAGAGTGGCCATTAGTGTCAGAAGCAGGAAAATAGTCTGAACAAAGAAACGTGGAGATGTTACTTTTGTCAGGGGAGAGTACAAAACCATTATAGATCCTCAAAAGTGAAGTTTCAGTGCTATAGAAAAAAAATCCAGCTTGAGAAGGAAAAACAGATAATGGGTTTCGAAGAAAAGAAATAAGCTAAAGATAAACGACTTTTTCTAAAATTTCAAAAATGAAAAAGAAAGATTACGAGTAGGTCTAAAGTTTATTGGTAGAAACTAACCCGAAAATAGTGTATTAGTTCTTTGTAATAATAGATTTTTTATGAAAAGATTGAAATGTTGCTGAAGTTAAGTAAAAATTATTGAGTTATTGTATGGAAACCAAAAAAAAGCTTTTTAATAATATGAGTTGGAATGACGTCAAGAGTGCACATTGAAGAAGACATAGAATTGATTATACCTGTTAATTCCGAAAGAACTATGAAAATCATCAAATAGTTTAGTACAGAATAGAAAAGTTGATTTATCATTTCTAGAACTTTTTAGACATAATGTATTGAAAGAGCTGTGAAGAAAAAGAAGAAGGAAGGGAGTTATAAACAATAGTCTAGAAGGAAACCTCATTAGAATTCAGAAAGAAGCAGATATGATGGAGTGTGTGAAGAAAAGATGCTGAAAATAGAAAAATAATTCTATAGAATGATAGCTCTTTTTGCCATTGAGGGTGTAGAACGGATTACTCGGTAGACTCATTCAAGCTTCCCAACGGTTTCTTTAGTAGAAAAGCATTGGCTATCAAACGAAGGAATTTAAAAAAAAAAAGGTGGAAATTTTTTTTTTGAAAAAAGAACAGCATCACGAATTTCAAAAAAACGAGTCATTGAAGGCTATTGGAAAAAGATTGGGGCCAGAGAAAGAAAGAGGATCAAAAGAAGACCAATGGAAATAATTAAAGAAGGAATCTTTATTGAAGTTGGATCAAGGTTTACTAGTGATTTTAAAAGGGGAGATTGGAAAAGATAGAAAAGTGAATGAAGAAGTGATAAGGGAGCGGTCAGATAAAGGTGACAGATTGGGCAGATTAGTGAGAGAAGAAGAGATTATATAATCTAGTGTTTCAAAAACAAGATTGGTTGGGACGTAAGAATGCTGGTTAAGATTGAAATGATCTAATTGAATGTTTAAAAAATTTAATTTATTATTATGGAGAAAATAAAAATTTCTTGAAATGAAAGAGGGGAAAAAGTTTCAGTTAGTTCCAAGAACTTTATAAGTAAAAAGGGTGATAGGAATTGGAAAAACTCTATTCTTTTACACTTTAAAATCTTTTTTCGATTTTGAATTTTTTCCTCAATTGAAATTTTTCTTGCTTTACACCCATCTCTTTCCACTTTTTATAGGAGCCGCGTTCAAACTCTCATACAACAAATAAAATTTTAGCTAAATCTTTCTTTTTTCCATTGTATTAAACAACTGAAACTACTCCTAGACACTCCTACCTTCAAATAACTAGTTTTTTTGTTTATTTTGTTCCTTTTTGATTATTGTAACTTTTTATACCATGGACTCCCCAGACCACGCTACACCCCCTCCCCAAGGCTTTTAATAGCGCTGACCACTTAGTTACTGGTACATTTATCGCGTATAACTAATTTTTTCAATTTTCTGCATTGGTTACTTTCGAAGAAAAGTTAAATTTAAAATAGTTGCAATTTTAAAAAAATCACTCACTTAACAGCCCTTTTTATGCTACCACCTTATAATGGATTCATTACGCCTCTTTCTTGTTTATGAGAGGTTTATATTTTGGTTCAATCTAAAATTCTTCACATTTTTGAATAAATAAAAAAAAAATACTTTTTTCCAAATTTCCACTTCCCTTTTGTAAAGCTTCAAAAACTTCTGAACAGTTAGTATCAATGCTTTTGAACAGTACGCAATCGACGCTAGGAAAACGTTTTAATTATATAGGATTTAACCTCTGTTTGTGAATTTCGGTTCGACATATTACTTAATGCATTTTCTTAATCTTTATTGCGTTATAACTACTAGGCTGTGAATGGTTCGGATGAATTTTGGCATGCTTACTGGGGGAAAATCAATCTTTATTCCATAAAAAACGTTAGATAATTCTTGCATTATACTTTTAATGCCATTTTACATTAATTTTTTTCAATAAAAAATATTCATGTTAAAATAAAGAAAATTATTAAAAATTCAGGTAAACTTGTCCAGAGTTTTCAGTGAACATTTCCAACAAAAGATCTTAAAGAATGGAAGAATAAACATTAAAAGCCTTCAATACTTTGACAAGCTCAAATCCGTTTTTGAGCAGAGTACTGAAGAGTAATACTATTCAATATATATTTAATTAATTTTGAAGAAAACTTACACATACTTCACTTTTTTTAATTTTCAAGTGAGCTTGGAAACTACTTAGCGTGGACTGTAATGAGATGTATCACAGACGATGTAGAATATCACTTCAAAAGAGGTGAACGTTTTTTTGATGACGAGCCTTCGAATGAAACCCTTCTTCGAACGAAGGATAACGAAACTTCGTATGCTGATGCTGATGGAAAAGCAAACATTTTCGGTCCGGAGATTAGGGTATCAAAAAGAATTACTCGAGAGCTATTGTGCGCAAGGGAAGTTAAAAAAAAATTTTCTTATGTTATTGGAGCATCTTACGCGAAAGAATACCTCCATCCTTCTGACAAAGATAAGGTTTGTTTGACTTGCAATGCTTGATAATTTCAAAGGTTGGTTTTTCATGAACAATCCGCATTCATTCAGTACAATCAATTGAGTTCAGATTCGAAGTTTTTGTGAACATTCCAAAAAAATGGTTCTGAAACATGATCCTCGATTTCTCGATGAACCGACTAAAGCAAGAATAAAAGGTAGGCTCAAAAAGCTGAGATGCCAACTGCTTTACCCTTCTTTCGTTATGGATAAATCTGAGTTGGATAAGTACTACGAAAAGGTCAATTGGATTTTTAACTGAAATCAATAATGAATTTTCAAGATTATTTTTATGTTAACGTTTAAAGTTGAAAAGATAAATGGTTCAGAACTTTTTTAAAATGTCTACAGTACAAGTCGGGTGGACACTACCTTGGAAATACCCTAAATCATCGCCGCTTCTTGACGAGCATATTTCAATCTATATTAAAACAAGGACGTAACTTAGAACAGTTAGTGTTGCTAAACACCTTTTTTTAATTTTCCAAAATTTTTATTTCTTGGTTTCTCATTCAACCTTTGAACTAACCTTTATATTTTTCTCGAACAGCTGGGTTGATTACGAAATAGAAATGAACGGTTATTTCGATGCAAATGAAGAAATTGTAAGAATACTCCCTGGATTGATGCTGGCCCCTTTCTTTTACCCAAAAGCCCCATTGTACGTTGACTGGCGTTATGAGTTTTGATTAATAGGACTTTAATAACTACTCAATATATTCGAATCAATGGATTCTAATAAATTTCAAATGTTCAATAAATTTTTTTTCAACTATACCAATGAAAGAGAAGTGAACTGGGGAAGTATGGGAACTGTTATGACACATGAGTTAACGCATTTTATACTGGAATCTGGTGAGTACCGAACTATATAACTAGGACTTTTATTTCACTATTACTATTAAAGATTTTAATTTGGCTAGACGTCTATTTGTCGAGAAAAGCAACGAAGCTCTATGATGCAGTGAAAGAATGCTTTGTGGAGCAATTCGGAAAATTCCAAGAGTACGATTATAAGGTTAAGTGAATAAATTTGAAATTTATTTGCTCAAAATGTTTCAAACTGATGGCGAAATGATGACTGACAGGTGGATGGAAATATAAGTGTTTATGAAAACCTAGCGGACTCCGGCGGTTTATGGCTGGCGTTCGCTGGACTGTTGGATCACTATGGGGGCGGAAAAAAAGCGTGGGAAAAACTGATGGAAAAAACGGAACTTGATCTGGAACTTACTCGTGCTCAGCTTTTTTTCGTCGCGTTTGCCCAGGTGGTTTGAGGTGGTTTGAGAAGGTTTGAGGTGGTTTGAGGTGGTTTGAGGTGGTTTGAGGAGGTTTGAGGTGGTTTGAGGTGGTTTGAGGAGGTTTGAGGTGGTTTGAGGTGGTTTGAGGAGGTTTGAGGTGGTTTGAGGTGGGTTGAGGTGGTTTGAGGAGGTTTGAGGTGGTTTGAAAAGGTTTGAGGTGGTTTGAGGAGGTTTGAGGTGGTTTGAGGTGGGTTGAGGTGGTTTGAGGAGGTTTGAGGTGGTTTGAGGTGGTTTGAGGTGGTTTGAGGAGGTTTGAGGTGGTTTGAGGTGGTTTGAAAAGGTTTGAGGTGGTTTGAAAAGGTTTGAGGTGGTTTGAGGTGGGTTGAGGTTGTTTGAGGTGGTTTGGGATTTGTAAACCTTGCATCTATCATATATACTTATATCTGTACATACAAATATATGAATGAATGAATGAATAAATAAATAAAAATAAATAAATATATATATATATTCAGAGAAATTGCGCCGTTTATGACAGAACGAACTCTCCCAGCTATGTCAACGTCGAACACACGTTCAATAACATAAGGTTTTTAATTCTTATAATATCATTCTTATTGAAGAAAAATCAATTTTAAAAAGCTTCAATGCTATGAATCTATCTGATACCTAATTAAATAAAATAAAATTCAGTCTATAAAGCGCCAGGTCCTTAACTGAAGCATCCCAATTGAGTTCTAAAGAAAAAAGTATAAAATATAGATGAATATTAAAGAGTATGCCAGTACCTTGTTGTTGATGGAAGGGAACTTGCTGACAAATAACTCAGCTTCAGATCGTTTGAATCGCTTTACTGTGATCACTTTCGATCGAAGTGTGTCATGCTGCCCAGAGTTTCAAGTGAGACAACGAATTGCTGAATATTGACTCAAGTCTTTTGTCATGAAGCTGATAATGAAATAAGAATGTTTGGAAGAGAAGGAGGCTGCTTGGAAGAACAAATGAGTTATATAATTGTTGAGTAGAAATTTATTGTCGATGTTAAATTACCATTATGTAATTTTTAAAAACTAAGTTAAGTTTAATCTAATCAAAATTTTGTCTAGCGCTGATTAAACTATCCAAGAACGTTCAAAAAAAGCAGATATTTAAGTTGCCACGAGCCTTTCAAAACTCATCCCACTAACTCAAGCATACTAGCCGATCTGAGTTCTAATTAGTTCACTGAAAACTAAAAGCAAAATTTATGGTAAAATGATAAATTTAAGAATTTTTAATGTCTGCTATGCAAGTGACGAAAAAATGAATATTCCATTAATATTAATAAAAATAATAATAACCTGAAATAATAGCAATAATAATAAATATAATCAGTAAAACCCCAAGGCAACTGAGGCACCGTTAGCATATACGCTCATGTGGGTTTAACTGAAAAATGCCCTATTAACCTTAATATGTTTATCTAGCGCTTTTGAGTTGTTCTTTAAACTTGAAATACTGTTTTTTTAATGTTCACAACTACACAGACTGATTGGGACAATACAGAACAGTCCTCACTTCAGTAAAGCCTTCAAATGTCCACTTGGCAGTCCTTACTACCCTGAGTTTCATTGCAATATATATGAAGCAAAAGAAGAAGAAGAAGAAGAATAATAATGGTAATAATAAATTTGAGAAAAATAAAAATTAAATTAAATTAAAAAAAAAATAATCCATCATTTTTAAAATGCCAAGGCAAGCAACTAAGGCGCAACAAGCAAGCTATGATTTATTAGTTTATAATTGGACAAAAACAATGTTCTTGTTCTTGGAATTTTTACTCGAAGAACGATCTTAACATCTAATTCTAAAAACAAAAAAAATCAACCTTAATTTGAGCTGATTATTTTTGTTTTTGATTTATTCATCTGCTTTTTCAGTCTCCCATTAAAGTTTTGAATTTTATTGCAATGGGAAATGAAATAACTTGATCGATCTCTTCTTCATTCTGACATCTTTGCATCATGGAGGTTGATTGGGAGCGCTTTTGAACAATGTCGAAGCAGTGCTATACAAATGATTAGATTAGATTAGATTAAATTAGATTAGATTAGATTAGATTAGATTAGATTAGATTAGATTAGATTAGATTAGATTAGATTAGATTAGATTAGATTAGATTAGATTAGATTAGATTAGATTAGATTAGATTAGATTAGATTAGATTAGATTAGATTAGATTAGATTAGATTAGATTAGATTAGATTAGATTAGATTAGATTAGATTAGATTAGATTAGATTAGATTAGATTAGATTAGATTAGATTAGATTAGATTAGATTAGATTAGATTAGATTAGATTAGATTAGATTAGATTAGATTAGATTAGATTAGATTAGATTAGATTAGATTAGATTAGATTAGATTAGATTAGATTAGATTAGATTAGATTAGATTAGATTAGATTAGATTAGATTAGATTAGATTGGATTAGAGTAGAGTAGAGTAGAGTAGAGTAGAGTAGAGTAGAGTAGAGTAGAGTAGATTAGATTAGATTAACTTAGATTAGATTAGAGTAGATTAGATTAGATTGGGAAGGAGTTATTTATTCAAGCAACCTCTTCTATAAAAGTATTTTATTTTCAATTTTTAATTTAAAAATATACATCCCTAGAAATGTTACAAAACATACCAAATAAAGTGGAAATAAGAAAAACCGAAAATGAGAAATAATTCTTAGAGTGAAAATCGGGTGTGAGCAAAATGAAGACGGAGTGAAATAAAAACCATTTGAATACAAAACAAAAACAAAAAGAAATACTGAAAATTAATTTTCCACTACAACAAACTTAAATCAAAACGATGAATCACCTTCAGAAAGGCAAGAAAACGAAAACATTGAAGAGTTTCATTTTGGTGAGAGACCTTGTTGGTTTGGTTGTGTTTCGGCGTATCGCGAGTGGTGGGCTTGATTGGGGAAGGATTTAACGGAATATCCAGGGGGGGGGGGTTGCCGGTGAATTTGAAAAATATACGTTTATCGAATAATTCAAACATTGATTTTATGTTTGGGAAGTTGGAAAAATGTGACGAAGTTTCGTTAGTTTTATGCTATTTTATCATATTTTGTTGCTAGGTGAATCCACAAATTGAAGCTGTTGCATATTTAATGCAAAAATGACGTTTACTTGAAGACCAGAAGCATGAAGGCAGCCTTTCGTGAGCATGGTAACGCTTAGTAGTCGAATTATCAATATGAGAAAAGAATGCTGGATATTGACTATAAAGATGTTGAAAGTATCGACAAAAGAATCCCTTGGTGGTGAGAGGTCTTTTGCGTTGAAGAGTTGGATGAATTTTGTAACTAAAAAAAATATTATTTAATTCGACCTTTGAAGAGGAAGAATTCCATTATAACTCTGAACTAACTGTGGAATGATGGAATAAAGTAAATGTTATCAGAAAAGTCGACAACTTCGCTCACAGGGTGCGCAGTTTTAAACGATTCGTAAAGCATATCTAAAGTATGAACATCATTTAGTCGTTTTTATTTCTCTTCGATACAAGAATAAAACTATTAACCTAGTGAAATTTGTTTTTCGAAAATTCCGAAATGATAGTAGAGAGACATTTAATGAAAGCTAAGAATGATTGTAATAACATTGTGTTAGATGATAGCTGAAATGTGTGAAATTTGAGCTATAATGTTGTTTCTCCTAAAAGGAAGAAGCCGACCATATTATATATAGCTTCTTCAATATCAAAAGACATGACTGCTACTTGCCTCGAACCGGAAAGCTGTCTGGTTCATTTCGACAACATAATGAAAACGACGTGAGCAAAAGACGAAAGCAAGGAGCTTTGAATTGGATTCACCTCAATACATCAAACCTACATCACTCATCAACAAAGAGAAACTGGAGTATTCTTAAGTTGGAGCTAAATTTCTCTTTTATATGTGTTTTTAACCGACAAAAAACTAGCATGTTTTTTTTGAATTCTCAACTCCAATCGAGATTTTGATCCTGTTTGCATTTTAAAATTATCAATTGAAATTATTCTTCGAGTTTCCAGTCGCGAGCAAGAGAGTATGCCTGAGTCATCCTTCTTTAATTACTGCATTTCAAGTATTTTTCAAAAGTTCAAGTCTCATATATTAATTATGAAATTGTTAATTCTTTCAAGTAATACTTTTGGCTGGTTTCGAAGATTTAAAAATATTTAATTCGCAATTTTTTCGTATGAAACACAACCATTGGAGGTAAGTTCTAAAAAACGGCTATATAATTATCATTTGTCAACTTACTCAATATTTTAATTTACCCTACAGTATTGCCACTTTTCCAGCAAGGTTTCAACTTTTCCAACAAGGTTTCGACTTTTCCAGCAAAGTTTCAACTTTTCCAACAAGATTTTATTTTATCCAACAAGATTTCAACTTTTCCAACAAAATATTTTTCTCTTCGGCTGCACAGAAGCATGTATGAGCGTTGCTGTCTATTACTTTTATATACTTTATCAAAATATTTTTATTAACTATATA
The DNA here is from genome assembly GCA_947562095.1 of Branchellion lobata. Classification (NCBI taxonomy): domain Eukaryota; kingdom Metazoa; phylum Annelida; class Clitellata; order Hirudinida; family Piscicolidae; genus Branchellion; species Branchellion lobata. The sequence continues at coordinate 5,610,312 of OX387248.1, forward strand.
AAATTTAAAGTCGCAAATTTAAATTCTAAAATAGTTAATTTATCTAAGCTTGATAGTTTTTGTTGGTTATAAAGATTTTGAAAAATTGATCTCTCACCATTTTCTCGTTTGTAATGCAGGCATTTCAGTGAAATCGTCAAAACAAATACCATTTGCCAACCTACCCCTGTTTTAATCCCTTTACACTGGTTGTCTCTAAAAGAGAAAAATTGTCAAGCTCTGTATTCTTATGTTTAAAATAAAAATTAATCACTCACCTTGTTAGTTAACAGACCTTTTTAAAAAAAGTGGCAAAGATTAAAACAGAACAAAGAAAAATTATCTAAAACTCAATTGTTTTGGGAAGTGTGGATTAGGAGCAAAACCGAACAAAGGAATTGAACAAAAATTAGAAACTTATAATAACTCATAATCACATAAACTAACTATTGAAGACTGTTTCGTGTAACAAACACCTCACAAAGCATGGCAAAATCAAGATAGTATAAACACATATGGATATGCACACAGAGACGTTGTTCTTGGACACAGAGACGTTGTTCTTGGACACAGAGACGTTGTTCTTGGACACAGAGACGTTGTTCTTGGACACAAAGACGTTGTTCTTGGACACAGAGACGTTGTTCTTGGACACAGAGACGTTGTTCTTGGACACAGAGACTCTGTTCTACGAGACAGAGACATTGTCCTTGGACATAGAGTCCTTGTTCTTGTTCTTGGAATTTTCACTCAACAAATAAAAAAAAACAATGTGAAATTGACCAAATCTGTATTGTAACGAAAAATTCAAAGTGAAAACCAAGAGCAAAATTGACCGTAGTATCAAATTAATGTATATTGAGATTTTGAATTAAACCATAGCTCATAATTACATTGAAAAAAAAGATTAATTTAGCTTTTAATTTTCACTCAGATATCTTTCAATTTCACAGATTTGGTTACTTTGACTGTTTTGTTTGCTTTTTTATGTTATTAAGCTATACTTCGATTCAAAATTTGTAAAGTTCAATAATTGGATACTACATTTGAACGCTCTTGAAGAGTGTGGAATCAGCGCTATACAAATGCTTCGATTAGATTAGAGTTATATTCGATTTCACTCTTGATGTTCACATTAGATTTCTTCGTGTTTATTTGACTTTTAAAAAAAATTCGATTGCTCGTCGTGCGTTGTAACCTTTCAGGCGAATGCCTGAATATGATTCAATTAAGAAAATGAAAAAAATGTGCTAACCAAGAATCCATGAAAAAAACATTTCAGTTGCCTGAGGCTTTATGACCAAAAAACTTTACTTCAATAACTTGCTCAGGATCTCTCTAGCTTTTTCCTAATTGACGTATAATTGAAACTAATCACCAAAATAACAATTCGAACTTTTCTTTAACGTTCACGAATGAATTATTCGTTTTCTAAGAATCATTTACAATATTAGCATCAAAGACTTCAAATCAAAAAGATTTTACGTAGTTTTTAATAACGTGACGTTTGGCAAATTTCAAAATAAGCACTATTAAATCGGTTATGCACATAAGGCGATTTAAATAGAGAGAAATAAATAGAGGTGTAAAAATGAATAAGGTAGGAGATTCGTCTGGATTTACCTTGATTTCACCTGAAAAAAGTATGACCATGATCAATGTTTGAAATACATAGTTGCTACATCCTCTCACTTCAATAGCGCTGCCCACTTAGTTTCTGGCACTCGTAAATTCTCTCGTATAACTCCGACCCTCATCTCTTCACACTGGTTGCCTCTTAAAAAAAGATCATTATTCTAAATCTGCACTCTCGTGTTTAAAATAAAAAATAATCACTCACCTAACTACTTAGCTAACCTTTTTAAGTTGCCTTCTCGTAAAGGACTGAGATCTACTTATTCTCCTTTTTTAGAATACCTTCCAATAGTACTTGCCCTAAATCTGCACTTTCCTACTGTGGGCCCTTCTATGGAACTCTTTCCCTCCAATCTCACCTCTATTACTTCTCTTCTTTCATTTCGTAAAGCCTTCAAATCTTTGTTATTTAAACGGTTCGTAGCAGAGCGCTTTTGAACAGTGTGAATTAGCGCTATATAAATTATTAGATTAGATTGATTAGATTAGTTGTTACAAGGGCTGGAAGTCAAAATATATGAACTTTTGTTTGGGAGCAAATTTTGTTATTTCAATCTCTCACCTACGTAATCTCATTATTTACAACATCATTTTGCCTACATTACTGTCATCTCCACAGAAAATCGTATATGGCATTTACTGGCAACCAAGACGCCGCTAATTATTGTATCCTCAGTAGTTTCTGTTAGCGTTATTGTGATAGTTGTGATTGGCCTCAAAAATGCACAAAAGTATTTCCTGGCTAAGGTGAAAAAGAATATTTCATAATTTTTGTACTGATTTCCAACACAAACTTAAATCGGCATTGATCATATATGACAACCAGATGAGCATGCATACAATTTCAGAAATGCACTACTGATGTATGCACAAATTTGAGTCAGTCAATACTAAGTACCGCCAATTTCGAGGTTAGCATGCTCCAAATGAAAATTTCAAAGCTTCACTTCAAAACCTAAGTGTCTTCAACCTCAAAAACCATTATGTTTCTCTATAGGCTGATCCATTATTTTTCTCTATAGGCTGATCCATGCTACAACTTTCACGAATATGCGTGTGGCAATTTTATGGAAAGGCCAGAGGTACCGCCTGGTAGAAAGTCATGGTCCATTCAAGAAGAAATGGCTGAAGCATCGGCAGATAATTTGATAAAGGTGGTTATGAGTTTTGAAAAGATTTTTCTTCCATACAATATCTTTATGTACCAGATAAAAAAAAAAATAAGCCCATTATTTCAAAGTTGATGTCGAAAAGACTGCAGGAGGATTCTAAAGCAACAAAAAAGGCCTACGATTATTACGAGTCGTGTGTCAGCGAAAAATCTCTCAACCTGACACCCGTCTACCAAGTAATAACTACATGGCTGTGATTCTGTAACTTGTTTGTTCATTCATTTGTTTGCTAGTGAACTAAAAATGTGAATTTTAACGAAAGGTGGTGAAAGCGATGGGTAAATGGCCGTTGTGGAAAACCAATAGAAGACAAGAATCAGATTCAATTGAGCGTGAAGACGCTCTGCTTATTGCATTTTCCAAACAGTGCTTTCCTTTTTTTAAAATTAGACTGATTCCATTGGGAAAGGCCTATTTCACCTATGTTTGTGAATTTCATTTCATTTACATGGTTGAGTTAATGCAGGATAAAATTTATTTTTGAATATTTTATTATTGTTGTAATACCCAGCTTAGTCCACCAGACCTGACCCTTACGGATTACTCACATCGCAAAGCATGGTTGGTTTTTTTTACGAAAGTAGCTGATACCATGAGCAAAGTACGGTATTGGCATAATAAAAGAAAGTGGAAAATGTCAAAAAAAGCCTCAAATACTATCATGGAGGTTTTTCTACTCGAACAGCACATAAAGGAGGTAGTTGTTATTTGATGGAAGTGCAACCTTACCTTCATGTTTTATAAATTATTTTGTTTAGTTAAAACTAATAGCTTTCATTTTCAACACTCAAAAACAGTCATTGTATAACATTTTTGAGCCAGTAAGCAACAGCCATGTGTTCATCCTTCTTGTTTGTTTGTAAACTTGAGTGGACTAATTATTTCATGCATGGTCGAATGTTTTGTTGAAATTCCAAACTATAGGTCATACAATCTGGGCCCCAATTCCCAGCCTACAAAGGTAGTTGGAAAATGATTGAGGAGTTCACCAATACATTTGTACGTTTTCACAAAATTTTTCATTAAAGTTTTTCCTAATGTGGCTTTCAACCTCATTGACATTACTTTTTAATACAAAAGTAACCAATGGCTCTGTTTACAATCTAAAGCTTGACATGGAGGAGGTTTTACCATATTTTTTAAAAGCGAAATACAAAAAAGAAGATAACTTTTTCTATGAACACCAAGACTATTTTGAAAATCTCGAAGACATATTTGGAGATATTAGTCAAGAGTAATATTTCTGCAAACTTTTTAATTTCTTATAAAAAATAAAACACACTAATGATAAATCATATTTTCAAGTGTGCTTGAAAGTTACATAGCGTGGACCGTAGTAAGATGTGTCACTAGCGACATGCCAACTCACTTTAGAAGTGGTGACAGTTTTTTCAATGAAAAGCTTTCGAATGAAAGCCTACCTCGAATGATGGAAACTGATGATGGAGAAAAATACATTTTTGGTCCGGAGCCTGAAGTATCAGAAAGATCTAGTCGAAAGCTTGTTTGTTCAATCGAGGTCAAAAAAAAGTTTAATTTTGCTATTGGAGCATCTTACGCGAAAGAATTCCTCAAGCCTTCTGACAAAGATAAGGTTTGTTTTGACTTGCAATGCTTGATAATTTCAAAGGTTGGTTTTTCATGAACAATCCGAATTCATTCAGTACAATCAATTGTGTTAAGGTGGACCATTTTTGTGAAATAACCAAAAATCTAAGCACTCGCTTTATTCCTCGTTACTTCGATAAAGATGCATTTGATGCAGTGGAAAGCATGCTTGACTATCTAGTATGCCACGCAGCTTACCCCCGTTTTGTCATGAATATTTCTATGTTGGATATGTACTACGAAAAGGTCAATTGAAATTTTAAAATAAGAAATTACTGCTAAATTTTCAAGATTATTTACATGATACTATTTTTATGTTTGATAAATAACATGGTTCAACGCATTTTACAAAACTTTTCACAGTACAAGACAGGCAATCACTACTTTGAGCACAATTTGAATTATCGTATGTTTGAAACAAGCGTCATGTTGTCTCGTTACGACAATATGCAAGACCCGGGACAGTTAGTGTTTTTCACACTATTTTGTTTTTTTTTAATTATCAGTTCTAGGTCCATATTTTTATGTACAATCTGGCAGTTCTTAAATTTTTGAACAGCTGGGAACATTATAAAGTTGCGGTGAACGCCTTCTATAGTAGAAGAGATAAGATGATTTTGTTGCTTCCTGGATTATTGCGGCAACCTTATTTTCACTCGGACGCTCCAATGTATGTTGACTTTTTGGTGTTCTGTTTCGATTCATACGACTGATCAATACTATGTTTTTTGATAGATTTGAATAAATTTGTAATTATCAATAAATTTTTCTTCAATCTATGAAAGAGAAATGGACTGGGGTAGTTTGGGAACTGTCCTAACACACGAATTAATGCATTTCATAGAAACAACAATCGGTGCGTACAGAAGTGTAAATTCATAATTACCATTTGATGATCACTAATAAAATTTTAACTTTGGATAGAGGATAAATTGAAGGACAGATCGAAAAGGTTTTATGAGTTTTTGAAAAAGTGCTATGTGAGGCAATACAACAGATACAAAGTTTTAAAATATAGGGTTTGTTAATTTTTTAAAATTTTCTTGCTCAGAATATTTCAAACTGATGGCGAAATGACGAATGACAGGTGGATGGAAATATAAGTGTTCATGAAAACATGGCGGACTCCGGCGGTTTATGGCTGGGATTCAGATCACTGTTGGAACACTATGGAGGTGTAGACAAAGGGTGGGAAAAACTGATGGAAAAAACGGAACTTGATCTGGAACTTACTCGTGCTCAGCTTTTTTTCGTCACGTTTGCCCAGGTGTTTGAGGGGGTTTGAAGTGATTTGAGGTGGTTTGAGGTGGTTTGAAGTGGTTTAAGGTGGTTTGAAAAGGTTTGAAGTGGTTTGAGGTGGTTTGAGGTTGTTTGAGGTGGTTTGAGGGGGTTTGAGGTGGTTTAAGGTGGTTTGAGGAGGTTTGAGGTGGTTTGAGGAGGTTTGAGAAGGTTGAGGTGGTTTGAGGTGGTTTGAGGGGGTTTGAAGTGGTTTGAGGAGGTTTGAGGTGGTTTGAGGTGGTTTGAAGTAGGTTGAGATGGTTTGAGGTGGTTTGAGGAGGTTTGAGGAGGTTTGAGGTGGTTTGAGGAGGTTTAAAGTGGTTTGAAGAGGTTTGAGGAGGTTTGAAGGGGTTTGAGGTGGTTTGAGGTGGTTTGAGGTGGTTTGAAGTGGTTTGAAGTGGTTTGAGGGGGTTTGAGGGGGTTTGAGGAGGTTTGAGGTGGTTTGAAGTGGTTTGAGGTGGTTTGAGGTGGTCTGAAGAGGCTTGATGTGGTTTGACGTGGTTTGAGGTGGTTTGAAGTGGTTTGAGGAGGTTTAAAGTGGTTTGAAGAGGTTTGAGGAGGTTTGAAGGGGTTTGAGGTGGTTTGAGGTGGTTTGAAGTGGTTTGAGGAGTCCATTGTCAAACATCCTTTGATGGATCTTACTTCTCTGCGTTAGATAAGATCCATCAAGGGATGTTTGACAATGGACTCCTTGAAAACACTTGCATCGGCCTTAGTTTTAAGTCGTATTGACTATGGCAACAAGGCTTTAGTCAGCTTACCTAAGGTTGCAACGCAGAGTATTCAATCCATAATCAATACAACAGCCAGGCTCATTACAGGAATAAGAAAATATGATCACATTACCCCTGTACTCAAAGAGCTTCACTGGCTGAAAATTAATGAAAGTATTGAGTATAAAATTGCTCTGCAGATGTATAAGTGCTTGTCCAACGAGGGTCTTGCGTATCTGACACGTGACCTAGTTCCAGTTGCTAGTCTGCCAGAAAAACAGAGACTGAGATCGGCTAAGTCAAAGGACGTCGTTCCCAACAAGCACAAGCTAAAATCATTAGGATTAAAAAGATTCAGCGTCAGCGGACCTAAGTTGTGGAACAACCTGCCTAACAGCTTAAAATCTTCAAGTTCAACAAATCATTTGTAGATCTCTGAAGACTTACCTGTTCAATAAATCCTTCCATCCATCATAAAAATAATACTGGTCTTTTTTAGAAATAATTTATTTTTATTTTCATTTATTTACTTCTTTTATTTAAATTTTAATTTTTCACAATAGTTTTAATAATAGACGTTTTTGAGTGGCCTCAAAATTCTAGGGGGTTAATGCCATTATAATAATAGTCGTTTTTGTAATTTATTGAGGTGGTTTGAGGTGGTTTGAGGAGGTTTGAGGTGGTTTGAGGAGGTTTGAGGTGGTTTGAGGTGGTTTGAGGTTGTTTTAGGTGGTTTGAGGTGGTTTGAGGTGGTTTGAGGAGGTTTGAGGAGGTTTGAGGTGGTTTGAGGAGGTTTGAGGAGGTTTGAGGAGGTTTGAGGTGGTTTGAGGTGGTTTGAAGTGGTTTGAGATGGTTTAAGGTGGTTCGAGGAGGTTTGAGGAGGTTTGAAGTGGTTTGAGGTGGTTTGAGGAGGTTTGAGGTGGTATGAGGAGGTTTGAGGTGGTATGAGGTGGTTTGAGGTGGTTTGAGGAGGTTTGAAGTGGTTTGAGGTGGTTTGAGGTGGTTTGAGGTGGTTTGAGGTAGTTTGAGGAGGTTTGAGGTGGTATGAGGTGGTTTGAGGTGGTTTGAGGTGGTTTGAGGAGGTTTGAGGTGGTTTGAGGAGGTTTGAGGAGGTTTGAGGAGGTTTGAGGTGGTTTGAAGTGGTTTGAGGTTGTTTTAGGTGGTTTGAGGTGGTTTGAGGTGGTTTGAAGAGGTTTGATGTTGTTTGAGGTGGTTTGAGGTGGTTTGAGGTGGTTTGAGGAGGTTTGATGTTGTTTGAGGTGGTTTGAGGTGGTTTGAGGAGGTTTGAAGTGGTTTGAGGAGGTTTGAGGAGGTTTGAGGAGGTTTGAGGTGGTTTGAGGAGGTTTGAAGTGGTTTGAGATGGTTTAAGGTGGTTCGAGGAGGTTTGAGGTGGTTTGAGGAGGTTTGAGGTGGTTTGAGGAGGTTTGAGGTGGTATGAGGTGGTTTGAGGTGGTTTGAGGAGGTTTGAAGTGGTTTGAGGTGGTTTGAGGTGGTTTGAGGTGGTTTGAGGTAGTTTGAGGAGGTTTGAGGTGGTATGAGGTGGTTTGAGGTGGTTTGAGGTGGTTTGAGGAGGTTTGAGGTGGTTTGAGGTGGTTTGAGGTGGTTTGAGGTGGTTTGAGGTGGTTTGAGGAGGTTTGAGGTGGTTTGAAGAGGTTTAAGGTGGTTTGAGGTGGTTCGAGGTGGTTTGAGGTAGTTTGAGGAGGTTTGAGGTGGTTTGAGGTGGTTTGAAGTGGTTCGAGGTGGTTTGAAAAGGTTTGAGGTGGTTTGAGGTGGTTTGAGGAGGTTTGAGGTGGTTTGAGGTGGTTTGAAGTAGTTTGAGGTGGTTTGAGGTGGTTTGAGGTGGTTTGAGGTGGTTTGAGGTAGTTTGAGGAGGTTTGGAGTGGTTCGAGGTGGTTTGAAGAGGTTTGAGGAGGTTTGAGGTGGTTTGAGGAGGTTTGAGGAGGTTTGAGGTGGTATGAGGGTTTGAGGTGGTTTGAGGTGGTTTGAGGTGGTTTGAGGAGGTTTGAGGTGGTTTGAAGTAGTTTGATGTGGTTTGAGGAAGTTTGAGGTGGTTTGAAGAGGTTTAAGGTGTTTTGAGAAGGTTTGAGGTGGTTTGAAGTAGTTTGAGGAGGTTTGAGGTGGTTTGAAGTGGTTCGAGGAGGTTTGAAAAGGTATGAGGTGGTTTGAGATTGTTTTAGGAGGTTTGAGGCGGTATGAGGTGGTTTGAGGTGGTTTGAGGTGGTTTGAGGAGGTTTGAGGTGGTATGAGATGGTTTGAGGTGGTTTGAGGTGGTTTGAGGGGGTTTGAGGTGGTTTGAAGAGGTTTGAGGGGGTTTGAAGAGGTTTGAGGTGGTTTGAAGAGGTTTGAGGGGGTATGAGGTCTTTTGAAGTTGTTTTGTGATTGTTTTATGCCTATTTTTGGTGAAGAATGAGAGATTGAAGTTTCTACAAAAATGATCTATAAGTTAAAATCTCATCCGATTCAGAAATTTTGTTCTAAATACGACAAATGGAATTCTCAATTCCATATTGGCCAGAGCCACACCTTCAACAACATCAGGTTTTCAATCCTTGCCTTATTAAGGGATTACTTGAAATATATCATGATTAAATCTTAGAATTTCTTCCAATCACTTGAGTAGTCTCAAATAGCTTTATTGAAACGTTGAAAAAAAATTCATTTCTAAAATACCCAGATTGAAAGGAACCTTACAGAATAGCAAGTATTTTAGTAAAGCATTCAATTGTCCATCCAAATCTCGATACAATCCTAGGAAAAAGTGCTTTCTATATGATGAACAAGAATAAAATCTTCATTAGATTATATAACTTAATTTCACCAAATACTACCAGCGTAACAACAAACTACACTTGTTTGAATTATAACTACAAGTCTTTCCTGTTGATGAGATATTTGGTTTTGATTTGATCATTAAATTCAAAAGATCATTGTTTTATGAAAAATGAAAAATCCATCAAAATTTTCCGAATCTAATGAAAAAAACCTTTGAAAAACTATTGAAATAAAATAAATAATAAATAATATAAAAATCTACTCAAATATGTAGGTTTCGGAAGAATACTAAAAGCCTATTTCAGCCACTATGCAACAACCTTATAATTGATAAATAAAAGTATGGTATGAATTCCTAATAGAAATCCCTTTTTGAAGTGATCTTTAATTAATTCATTCAAATAGCGAACTGGTCACACGGAACATATTGTGACTTGTTTCTTCGGACTCACTTCAGTCCTATCACACCCCTCTCTTCGGACTCGCAAGCATAGCCCTTTGAATCTCCAATCCTTCTGAAAAACACCCTTGCCATCAAGGCAAATGGTAACATCATCAGAATCCAACTTGCGTGCTGAATGACTGAATTGTGGAAAATAAATGGCTTCGTCTAAAATACAAACCAAAATTTATATGTAAGCGAAGTGAGAAATTACTTAATAAATTTATAATTATTTATAAATCATTTTGTTTATAAAAATACGAAGATTTTCAAAATGTTCACGTCACACATGTTTACTCACTGCTAGCAATGGCTTTGGTAGAAAGAATTTGAGTGCAAGGAAGTTTATCATTCGAGACCAGGCTATTCAGCACTATGCCGGGAATGAGGGAGGTGATTAAACACAACTGAATACTTGCAATCTTCCCTCCTATCAAGAAGCGTTTTTCCAACTCTGGTTGGAAGAGCTTTCGAAGCAACATGAGCGCATAAACGGCAAGCATGGTAGATACGACGTTAATGATGGTGATGTAAAAGGCAGCTCTGGTCGGTTTCAACTGGAGTGGGTAATAGCGATGTGGAAGCAAGAATTTGTTGAAAGAAAGTCATTGGTAAAAACTCTATAAAAATTTAACTTTTAAAATTTATGATTTTAATCAGACTTAACCAAATTTTCAACCTGAAAAATAGTTGTTTATATAAAAAAGCAAGCGACAACCTCTCCTTGAACGTATGACTCGTTGGTCCAAAGAACAGCAGCCACGAAATGAACTAAGGGTCTCACTATGGCAACTTGCATTATCAGACCGTTGATCACCATGTATAAACGACTATAAAAAAATTCGCGTCGTTACAAAGGAACCCTCGTTATAGTACATAAAAATTCACGTCATTTGAAAGTTTTCCAAATTAATTTTGAAACTCACTTCGTTAAACTGCTACTCAAGAATACATTGTTTTGTTTTGTCAAATTTTAAGCAGCCTTGAACGGCATGTCATAGACTGACTTGGTGAAGGGCCTGGTGGGCAAGCAGACACAGCAACAACACACGGGTAGTGTCCTGAAGTCCACGTGGCGTTGATCGCTTCTGATCAACATCCAGGCTCTTTTGCTGCCGCCGAGGTAGTTGATCAGTAGACGACCAAAGTTGTACAAACATGTGGCAAAGAACCTAGGAGCAATATGGATAGAAAATTGCAATAGAAAAAATTTAATTTCGAGCTTGATTTTATTGAATCATTATTTCTAAAATGATATTTAAAAAATAATTTTTACTAACAAGTTGGCGATCAAATCAACAAGGGTGGAACATCGAGGCATGAAGCAAGCTAACAAGCCGCAAACAGAAAACATCTATAATACGGAATTTTTGAGTGAAAAGGAACAATTTTTGATAATTATTCATTCCATTTTGCTTGATTCATCAAAAGCCACATATGATATATTGGGAAAGTTATTTTATAAAATTTCATGCTTCTGTCACATTTGTTCTTAAAGCTTTCAATATTTATAATACGTTTGAAACTTTTAGTGTTGCTTAAAGTATCCGCTTTTGCTGGTGTATAAGAATTTAAATGATTTATTCAAAGATAATTTATAATACAGATGTAATTTCTTTACGATATGTTCAGCGGATAGAACGAATATCGGTTGAATAAGCGCTATACAAATGAGTTAATTAGATTATATTAGATTGACTTCATGCCAGTGTTTTCATTGAAAAATTAAAAAATATAGCCATGTGTTGGTATAATGAAGTGACTGTTCCTGTTTAATTGTTTGTACTTCCCAACAAGTTTATATACTCGCTCAAAGTGTTGAAGATGGAAACCTTGTGGGTAGTATCAACGATATCGAAAAAAAACAGTAAAACGGTCATACGTAGAAAGTGCCTAAAATTTGAAGTTTGTTGATGATTTGAACTTTTTTAACTCAATGAAGGGTATAAATTATAAGTTAAACCAGTAACAACAAAAAGTACCCCATTTACCGGATAAAAAGCAAGAACCCAAATGGTCTTTTTCCTTCTAAGTGTTATGGAGAAATTGTGCATAAGAAAGTGAATCTCCTCAAAGTAAATCAGAACTGTCACCAGTGTTATTAATGATAGGATTCCCAAAAAAACATATCCACTCTTCGGAAGATCTTTGGTGTATGGATTGTAGTATTTTTGCATTGAACAAAAATTGAGGAAAAAGTTGAAGTTGAAACTACTTAGTGCTAAATCTAGGTTTAATAATACTTAAATAATCTATTGCTCTTTAAATTACAAATTTAACTTTTAAAACCTTCAAAAATCAGCTTTCTTCTGACACATCTATCTTACTTTGTATCAAAACTTCGAAAGTTGGAACAGACGCGCCCTTGCACTCTTCGTACAGTCCTGTGAATTGGGAGACGCTGGAGCTGTTGTTGTCGATAGCGGACTTGTACCAGTGGAAGTCCCAAAGATGAGTGAGGTTCGCAGTTTGGTTCATTTTCAATTTTTTCGAACATTCATTTATTTATCTGAGGTATGAAAATATTTTTTATTCTTTTTCTCATCAAATACATATTTTAATCATCAAATAGCCAATCGATTTTAGTTTTTCAATAGGTTATATAAAAAAATAATTTCATTATAATATTATTATCAATTTTTTTGTAACATCGAACCACAAATCTCTTTATTGTCTTTGGACACACCAAGAGGTCCCCAATAACGGGGTTCGTTAATGTATCTATATATATATATATAAGACGTTGTGTGTTATTAAACAACTTAAGCAAAGTTTATATCTGTCATTTTATCTGTAAGATAAAAATGTATATTTATTTTTTAACTATAATCTTTTCATCGTGAATTCTTTTGAAACTCTGTACAATTTCATTGACTTATCGACATATAGAAATTATAAATAATTATATAACATAGTTTAATTCAGCATTGAGGTTATCGTAACCATGATTACGTACAGTATTAATATGTGCACGAGAGATAAATGACTGCTGTTGAGTCTTGATAAGGACTTATTGAGTTGTGGCTTGGAATTATTGTGAGCTCAAGTGCCCCATCAGCATAATTAGAGCAGTCACCGAGCAAATATTCTTGTCATCGCTTTTACATGTTTCTCAGTGAAAAATGCCATTTTTATTTTTCTTGCAACCACATTCCAAATCAATCTAAAATTGTAGATTTTTTGAATACAAATGAATATGTGTTTCTGAGATAACCTAGTTTGCGAACTATGTGCTATAAAAAATTGTGCACTTATTCATTCATTCATTTTACATGAATAGAATTTCAATAAAAAAATTTCAAGCTTCAGGAAACTATTATGGCTTAATAAGTTAAATGTTTACGCATTATGTATCAACTTTAGTCTAGTCCATGGTCCGGTATTGGGTCTTTTCGTTATCATTAACGAGTTTTCTCTCAAAGCCTGCATCGCATCGATATTTTTTTATAGACTTTATTAGATCAAGTTTAGACATACGCTGGAAATGTTACAAAAACACGGCGAAAAATCGAAAAAAAAAAAGATACACGAAAACAGAATGTTATCAGTCATAAAAGTCAGCATTGAACTTAAAACAAACGGCAAAAAAAAGATGTGATGATTTAGTTTGCTTGAGGTACTTGCGTTGTCATTGATTCATCTAATATTAATAACTGGCAATTAGAACTCTTTCTCTTTATCCGGTAACTTGAGTAATATTTTCCTATATCTTAATGATCTTTGTGAAATAATTACACATAAAGATAACAAGAAATGGATACCACCAAGTCTTCATCGTTCTCTTAAACGCCCAAGGACACTCATCTTCAGAAGTGTCATTCACCCATAGTCTCCGTGTTGATAACTTAATGACTAAATGTTGCCATGTATTGCACGCCTCTTCCGTCCAATTATTGTATATTTTCAATGAGTGGACAACTTCAAATAACTTCTCTGAACTTATTAGATTTTATCAATAAAATTATTTATTTTCCTACAAGCATGTCAAATAAAAATCAATATTTTCATTCAATCTAATCCTATCAAAGCGTTTGTATAGCGCTTATGGCACTATTCTAGAGTCCAGGCTTCTAGTAGCCCACAGCGAGTAAACCCGTTTCCATGAGAGTGCCTTTGAACATAGTGCCAAAGGATGCGTAACAAATATCTTGATTAGATTATTTAAAAGCGCTCTGTATGAAATTTTTAAACAAAAAAAATTCTTTTAGAGCTTCACCAAAACAAAGTTCCATAAAAGGATTTAGCGTAATTAATGTTAACTGGTACCCTAACAAATGACAATTTTATTTTCAGTTTTTATTAAGCCAAATTCTGAAAAACGCTCAAACTGTTTCAGAAAAAGGTGAACGATCGAAATAAGATAATTAAAAATTAACATTAACTGAATGTCATAAAGACTGTCTGTTGCAAGAAATCAAAAGTTGATTAAAGAATCAAATGAATGAATCTCAAAAATTAAAAATTGAATCATATTTTATATTTACATCAACTTAGTATTGAAGAATGTTTCATGTTACTGTCAAATTGACCAAAACTAATGTTATAATGAATATAAGAAATCCAAAAGCAAAATTGATTATATAATTAACTTAATGAGCCTTGAAAGTTGAAGAGTAAATAATAACTTAAAATCACATAATATGACAATTGGCCGGGTTGTTTGTTTTTTTTATTTTTCACAGCACTTTCTCATATCCATAGGAAACAGTGAGTAGGAGCTCTCAGTCCCTTACTATGAGACAACTTGAAAAGACCTGTTGAGTAATGAGGTGAGTGAATATTTTTTGTTTAAACATCAGAGTGCACATTTTGTGAATCGATCTCTTCTTCTTAGCTTCTTTGGTCTGCTTTGAAGTTTATTAATAACCGCTATTTCGGAACTCCCAAGAATTATTTCATCATTTTCTCTTTAGTTTACTTTATAATGATGACTTTTTATAGTATTTAATGAATCAAATCCAAACAAACGCTGGAAATGGGACAGAACATGGTGAAAAATTAAAATGGAAAAAAAAACTAAAATCAACATTAACTGAATGTCATAAGAATTGTCGTGTCTTTTGCAAGAGATCAAAAACTGACTATAGAATCAAATTTATAAATTTCAAAAATTCAGAATTGAGTCATAGTTTATATTGAATGACTAATGAAGAATGTTTCATCAAATTAACCAAAACTGGAATTTTAAGTTTCTAAGAAACTCAAAAGCAGAACTGTCTATTTAATCAAATAAATGAGTCTCAAAATTTGGGAATTGAATCATATTTTAAAACCACATAACATACTATTGCAGAATTATTTCAAGTTATTCCTTCTCAGCCATTTTTTATATTCACAGGGAAGTTTTTCTGGATACCACAATTCCTTGAGATACTTTCAACACTCGCTAACTTTCTTTTTTCTAAGTTGGCAAATGGTATTCTTGTAGCCAATTGGTTGACGATTTTACAGCAATGTATTTTTCTTCCTCAACCATTTCTCAAATTCACAAGTCCGTCAAGATACCACAAATTTTTGCAATGCCTTTCAACACTTGTTTACTTTTTTGTTGAGTAATTTGGCAAAAAGTATTTATGTAGGAGTTGGTTGACGAGTTAACTGCAATGTCTGTATTTTAAACGAGAAAATGGAGGATTCGGCTATCTCTTTTAAATCTTTGTAATCAGCAAAAACTACAACTCTTAGATGAATTAATTTATTTATAACTTATATTTGGAATTTTAAATTAAAAATTGTTAATAAAAATAGTTTAAATAAAGAAAATTAAAGTAAAGGCATGCACGCTTTAGCGGAACCGGAAACTAAAAAGCAAAAAAGACTCACACTTTACTTCATTTCTTAAAACGGCTTTTCTTTCTACTATGCCTAATATTTCTTTTTGTAATGGAAAAAGAATATCTCGGAGAGATTCTATGTTTCTCAAACTCATCTTTTCGAAATTCGATTTTACATACTTTAGCAAGTTTTTTTCAACTTTTTGACTCTCTCCCATCAATTGATATTCTATCAAACCTTCCACCATCCATAGTTTAGTCTGTGCCTGTAACAAAATGAGTAGCAATCTCACGTTAAAAACGTTCGATTCTGAGCTAGGCTTAGATTTGAGTTATAAAAAGCGATAACTCGAGTAGATAACAGACGCCGTCCTAGAATGGCTTAATCACCTAGTTGCGCCTCAGTTGCTTGCCTGACGCTGTAAAAAGGTAATCTATATTATTATTTTTGTTATTATTATTTATGTTATTATTATTATTATTATTATTATTATTATTATTAATAGTATTATCATTGGAAAGATAAAAAAGAAGTCCAAAGATACCACAGTAGGTTCAAGTTTTGTAGTAGAGTGGGCAACAGTGTCAAAAGCAGAAGAGAATTCTCAGCAACAAAAGAGGGAAATTTTATTTTTGTCAGAGAAAAGTATATAATCATTATAGATTCATAAGATGTCCCAGTGCTATGGAAAAGATGGAATCCTAGTTGAGTAGGAAAGAGCAGATTGTGAGCATCAAACAAAGGAAGAAGCTGAAGATAAATAACCTTCTTCAAGATTTCCCAAAACCATTTTGAAATTATTGAAAAGCCGATTTAATATGCGACTCTTTGTATCATCTTTTTGGGGCTTTCTGAGAAAGAACTCAAATTTTATGAAATCTGTTCTTTTGTAGATTTTGTATTCAAGAAATTGAGAACCGTTTGCTTATATTGATGTAATCCCTAAACAAATCCAGTTAATTGAGAAGAGTTGAGTGTGTTAATATGCTCGGTCTGGTTATTGCAAGTCAAGAGCAGCTCTAACACGAATGCAGACGATACGTTGGGCGAGGGAATGCTTGCTGAAGAAGGACACGAAGATACTGCTTCCGTGTGAAACTGAAACACGAACTTCATTGCAAACATGAAATTTCCTAAAATTAATCACAACTATCAACCAATGATGAACAACTGCAGAATTTCAGTGTTGTGTGAAACAAAAAGTGAATGAATAAATCGAAAAACTATAGAAAAAAATATATAACAAAGATAACAGTTTTTCCAATTAGAATTAGTCTATATTAATGAGCGGAATAGCGATGATAAAGATTCGATTTAAGCAATAACGTTAGGATGTATGGATGGTTGTATTAGTTGTTTGGAACCTTCTTGTGGCGATTGGAAAGATGGAGGTTAGAAAACAAAAAACAAGCAAAAATACTATAGTAAATGTAAAAGAGAAGAGATGATGACGTGAGTAAAGAGGAATTATAGTTACTGAGTGGAGAATGAGGAGTGAAAAGGCACGTGGGTAAAGGGGGTGATGTGTGTTGTGGGGCGAAAGTGGAAAAGTGATTTATGATAAATAATTTGTGGAAAAGAAGTTTTGGGAGGGAAATTTAATTACCAAATGAATAGTTGCATGAAATTGATCAGTGCTGGTAAGTAGAGTTGCATGAATACATGATAACAATGACTGCCATCGATCCACAAGCAGTAAAGGTGCTTCGTTGCGGACCATTCGTGAAGTTCCAACTGCGGTATAACGTGCACACAATTGCAAAGTTGTATACATACGTTGTATTTCCGTAATGGAGAAAGGTGTAATGGTGGAATACCAACGTGTATGACCAGACGGCTACGATGAATATATTCAAATGGATATAAATATATATATATATATATATATATATATATATATATATATATATATATATATATATATATATATATATATATATATATATATATATATATATATATATAATACTTTATTTTGATAAAAATATACAATTGGGAATTTTTAAAGCTTATACAATGAGATACAATTTCAACAAAACGTAGTATGGGTTAATTTGTGAATGTACTGAGTGTATTTGTTTGTAATAAAGTAAACGTCAAAAAGATAGAGTGAATTAACAAGGAAATCATTTGAAATGCATAAAATTAGAATAACTAGAAACGGGTTTGAAACGGAGTATTCATATTTAACCAACCTTTTGGAGAAATTTATGAAACAACTTATATAAGAGTGAATGGGTTATAAGACAATTGAAGTTTGAATGCACCAAAAGCAGTAGCTGCATGTTACCACCACCTCCACGCGGAATTTATAATGGAAATGAGCACGGAAAAGATGCAACATTCGACAACACGAAGTTGAAGAAAGAACGCTGGAGAAAATTTTGGAAGAGGAAAAATCGAAGGAAAACACGGAACGCATTCTGAAAGAAAAAACTGGATGATGCGAAAGGAAAAATCGAATGAGATGACTATAGCAAAAAGCAAATCGTTTTGAAAGTAGCTTCATTCAAGTTACTAGTGAACCACACCACTGAAGTTGCTAACCACCACCATTGTCGAGGCCTGCGTCCGTTCTTCTCAATCATCGGCATCGTCTCCATTGGCATCCTCCACCACCTCCTCCTCCACTGCATCAGTCTCGTCAATCACCTCACTCACCACGTCCACACCCACATTGAAAGGCAAGATGTCCGCTGGGTTTAACTGAGTCGTGAAAGAATTACTATTATTTCTATTATCATTCTCAGCATCATCATTATTCCTTTAATGAATTTGAATATTTTCAACACTTGACAAAAAATTGAATAAGGAAAGGACTCCCACAAGTCACTGCATACAACCAAGTCACAGCACCTTGGGTAGTGTGAGTTGTTCAGGGTAGATCCAGGGCTTGAGAAGGGGTTGGTTTTTGCTCTTCCAAGCGTTGTAACCCTGGCATGCCTTGTGCAGCTTGCGTAACAGCTATACAAGTAATTCGCATTTCAAGTTTGTACAAATTAAGAGTACGTGTTAGTTGAAGATAATTACTAAATAGTGAGATGAATGTTAACAACATCAAAATAAATATTTTTAATTATTTGAAGAAATGAGGCTTTGCAACCTTGGGCGCTAGTATAGTGGCTGTTTTATTAACTGCCCATGAAGGAAGCTTTCCTGCAAAAAAATGCATTAAATTTGTTCAAAATGTATTTCAGTGTAAAATGAGTCAAATATGAAATACATGGTTATAAAACCTTTACATTACCCACCCCTGGGGTCACACTGAGTGATGTAGGTGATTTGAGCACCAACTTTTGATACATCCCCATGAGCCAAAGGAACAATTTGATAGCCTGTGAGGTACGAGATGCCTCTCACAAAACCCTTTTTGGGCGAAATAGACTAGAGGGGGTTTGTGAAATCTCAGTGATGGTTAATTTGAAGAGGATACAAAACTAGGATTTTGTTAGTATATTCTGAGAATATTTAATGTATAAAAAGCATGAAAGAACATTTGAGATAGATGATTATATATAAATCATAATGAAAAATCAAATTTGTAAAGTGCCAAGGAAAGCAACTGAGGCACCCCCATTCAGTCATTAAGAAAAATCAGGTATTAGTTTTAAAGCTAGTTCAAATAAATGAAAAAAAATACAGATCTACCATGCATAAAAACGTACTGCATGGTTGATGGAATGGTTGAAAATTAGATATTCTTTGCCAAGGTCCAACCATGACCGTTCCATCACAAAATCTCGGTTCTTCAATGGCTTTGGACACTTCACTGAGAGTGAAAACGATAAACATAGTTTTTACAATTTTATAGTCATTTATTCAAAAGAAAAAAAACATACTCGCATAGTATCCGATGTCATTGTTGGGACTAAGTTGGCAGATTTCATAAGCTTCGACCATGCTAACATCCCACTTTTTACGGTACTCAGGATCATTGAGAACATCAAAGATGACCATAGCACTCACGTCTTTGAAGACACTTTTTAACTGTATTAAATTTGGTACATTGGTGTGAATTTTGGCAACTATCATGACTCGAATACGCTTTAATTATGAACTATGAGTCCTTTAAATATGAATTGAATAGTCTTCAAAAGCATAATACTACTTGAATATTGAAAAATCGATGAAAAAGAAGTAAACCCTTATCATCTTGAAATCACTCAAATCATTGGACTTTGTCCAGACTTTAGTATCATTCTTGCTGTATTCCTCTTTCCATTCATCATTTTTCTCACATAAAATCCTCAACTTTGTGAAATCGGTATCTTCAGCAACTCTGACTTCTCCAACTTGCATTTTTATGATTTTTATTGACTGTTATACCTAAAATCTTTCTTCAAATAAATTACAAAACTAAAGAACTAAAGCTAAGAAAGTTGCCAAATTCCACGTAAAAATATATTAGACCGATCGACCGATAATGTGTGGCTAACTACTAACAATTATTGATTTATGGAATAATTTAGTTGTAAAAATTCTCCAAATACGATGTTTTTATGGAAAATTTTGAATAAAATGATAAATCAAAAAACATTAATTTTATTGTTGAATCCATTCTTTATTTTACATGGTATCGTTCTGTATCGTGTCGTATCGTTATTGAGTATTTTTATCTAGTGTTCGCTTTGCAGTTATGAGGTGTCCAGACCGTTCCAAGATCCAAAAATTGTCGAATAATGCAAAAACTGTGTTTAAAGATTTAGAATGGAGTGTGGAATTAGCAGAACTTGACGACATTTATTCAGCCGAAAGATGTGATTTGAAAAGTGACCTGAATGCAGTAATGCTTGATAGAAGGCCATGGTTTTTAGAAAAAAAAGAGGTTTTGAAAAGTCTTTCATTAGCTACCACTTTACAGGGACAGTTGATAGAAAATCTCTCCATTCAAAAGGTATTGGCAAAGGTTAATTCAGAATGGATCAAAGCCCGCTCCATGTGTCTTATGGGCAATACAAGTTTTAAAAAGTACATTCATAAACCTCCAAAAAGAATTATTAAAACCAACAAGTCAACAGAGCTGTGTAAAAAGTACTTTGATAATGAAATGAGAATTTTTCTAAAAAAATTGTGCACTGAAGAAGGGAATATAAGCTTGGTCGATTATTTCTTGATGGATTCATGTGACATCACAATTAAAAATCGTTTGAATGAGTTTAACAAGAAGTTGACAGAGCATTTTAGATGGACCACAGAAGCTTTCCATAAGCAGAGCACTGAAATGCAAAAACCAAAATTGCCAAAAATTTCATCAAAACTGCCAAAACCTGATAGCCATGTAACCAGACTGCCTAAAATAAGTGATTTCACTAAGGGGATCATAGGTAAAGTAGTTGCTAAAAAGCCCTTTTCAGCCTATGATCATTTAAACAACCAATATTCTACTAGAATTGAAAACAGCATAAAGGATATGGGTATACAAGTAGAGCTAGAAAAAATTATTCAAAAAGAAACTTTTGATTTGCAACAAGCGGAAATAGATGATAATTTAAAACAAAAATATGTGCATGGTACGACCGAGAGAGGTTTGACAGATTTCAAAGATGTGGATGTGGATTCAAGATCTTACAAGGATGAACTTGAAGAAATTTTGAACATTCAATTAGAAAGCTTACTGGATGAAAAAATCAGTCAACTTACATCTCATGGATCTTTAGGTACTCTGAAAACCAAGTTTGAAGCTTTCAACAAGGATTATAATTTGGAAACTCCCAATGAGAATACTCTAGATGATAGCACTTATAATCAAAGGTTAAAGAGAAGTCTTCGGGAATCTCCAAAGAGTAAATCTTTTACTTCAGCATATTATGAAGATGGTGATGGCCGGGATAAAATGAAAGTGGTGTATGATGAAACAATGAGTAATGATGACGAAATTGATTACAAAAGAGGAAGCAATTATAGTCACATCATTGTTGGTGATATGTTCGATAAAAGGAGGGATGGGGTTAGTAGGAGTGAGAGGGATAATGAAAAAAGTAAAAGAGAATATGATGAGAAAAGGTTCACAAAAGAGTCTTATAAGTCATATTACATGGAGGATGAAGGCAAGGAAGGCGTGTTGTATGAAATAAAAAAAAGAAGAAAAAGAGGAATAAATGAAGGAAGAAAAAAAAGAAAAAAGGATGACAAAAAACACAAAAAAAAGAAGAAAAATAAACACAAAGAAAGAGAAGCACTTGGTGAAAAGGAAGATGATAAAAGGAATAAATTATCTATTTTTATGCCCAACAACACACTGTACTCAGATAGTCAGTTGTCCTTCTGCATAGATGTGTACCAGTTCAAAGGGTTGACAGGCCATGAGTGCATCACACAAGTTCTGCAACAAGCACCCATGACAAAGCTGGATGTCAATTTCAGTGTTGACTTTGACCTCACGCAAGCACCTTCCATGCTGCAAGATACTCCTCTTATGCGTATGTTTCTTGATACCTCAACTGGCATGCATGCTGCTGCAGAAAGTATTTCCAACCTCAAGGACTTCAACATAGACACAGTCAATCACAAAAATGCTTTTCTTTGGTCTCTCTTGCTAACTTCGTTTGAGAACCTCCAGTCCAGCAAAGCATCCATAATGGATATCGATTCTCCCAACACGCCACAAGGCATGCTGTTGCAGAATAGAAAACTGGCTGGTAAAGCAGTATCAAATCCTCTAATACAGGCCTTCAAGCAGGCGGTGGAGGCAAACAAGAACAAGCAGAAGGATGACAAGCACACCTCTGCACCCTCAGCCCTCATCAAGCCCTCCAAGTACTTGCTGATGGGCAACATGGGCAGTGGCTTGAGTGGCCTGTTTCGTCTGCAGTCCAACCTCAAGGCAGGAACGCGTGACATGGTCAAGGAAGTGACTGAGACCTTCCAGAAAGATCTGCAAAAGTTTCTCAGGAAACAGACTTTTTTGCACGATCGAGACTTACACACTTCCTCTCTCAATTGCGACTTCTCGGACAGCCTCCACCACTTTCAATCCATCTCTAAATTCAGCCAAAAACTTTACACTGAAGCTGAATTCAAGCTGTCACAGAGAGAGGAGCTTCTCAAGTACAAGCAACAGTACAACAAGTATGGAACCTATACTCTCACAAGCACTGCCAACGTCACAGCCGATAACACTTCAAGCACAACCCACAAGAACAGCACTTCCACTCCCTCAACCACAAACACCAAAAGCATGTTGACCTACTACGACTCAGTAAGTGTGCCTGCTCGCAAAGGTCAAGTTTCCGTAGCCAAAGCAGCAGCGGCCACTAGCATTCCAGCTCTTACAGCTTCAAACACTCTTCACAGCAACTACAACTTTTACTCCACTTATCACCACCCTTACAACTGGACCTACATGCCTCCTTACACCATTCCTTCATACCCTCCTGGCTATTTCCACCCTTTCTACTCACATTACCCACCAATGAGCCAGCACTACCCACCATACAACTTCCCCACTACCCAGCCCATCCCTCCTCTTCCCACCCTCACCACTTCTTCATACTCAGACTCATCTCAATCCAAGCATTTTAGATTCCATGTTTTCATGGTTGGGTCTCCAGAAACACTTGAAGTTGAGGTACTTTCTTGCTTCACATCTTTTTCAACTCCAATACAACCACTTTTTTTGAAGTTCTCGTATACTAGAGACGCTGTCTGTTCACAGGCACTTTAGTTGTTTGATTCGGATCTTTCCAACTTATTTCATTTTCATTATCATTACTTTTTTAATTCTCGCAGAAGCACCTGGAGAACAGTGGTCAGAAGAGGTTTGACGTCCACAATATCTCCCTCCTCAACTACACTGGAAACTTTGAGTGCCAAGTGCTCATCCACCACAACCTCCTTCCTTCCATCCATCATGTTCCCAACCTTCTCAACCTCAAGAGGGATCCTCGGGTTACATTTTATGAGTTTGATGGCGTTGATGACGTCATTGAGAAGAAGTACCGACTGCTGTTCCCGAGGGGTGGTGTTGTGTTAGTAGACCTTTCCGTCCTGCTTTCCTGCCAGTCGGGTGTGTCATTCATTTCCAATTAAGTAATTTCAATGTTTTTGTAATTGATTTTTTAAGTCAAAATTTTTTCCAAAAAATTCTCAAGATCCTCATTTTCATTTTTAAACTTTTTGTGACTCCACCCACAACCACCACACAGACGTCTTGGAGAGCCTCTGTAAGCACCTTTCAAGTGCCCCCAACAACGAATCTCCCTGGTCCCTCGTCACCAGTCGCCATGTCTTCTCTGTCCTCCAAACACTCCGGTTACTGAGTCACGTATATACGTGTGTATACATTTCTTTGCAAAATTACCAACGTCACACTGGATTTGATTCAATGAGGCGTATAAACAGTTGTTTTTTATTGTCGTCATAAACCATCATTCCATATTCCTTTGCTTTGAACTCTCATTTAAATTTTTGTCTTCTACTATTTTTTCATAGTTTTAGTTCCTCAATACATGTAATCGAATTATATTATTCAGCACAAATTATTTCATCTTCCTCAT
>OX387248.1:5639180-5679180 GCA_947562095.1 Branchellion lobata
AGTTTCTGTCGTCTGATACGGCGAAGATGAAAAAAAGATGATTTAGCTACAGATTTTATTTGTGGTATGAGAGAAAGTGAAGTCAAAGGTGAAACCTAAACTATGAGTGGTGGAAGAAGGGGCGAGTGAAAGGTTTGATGAAATATTAATTGAGGGAAGAGATTTAATAAGTCGAGAAGACTTGCTGAAATATATAAGATCAAATTTCGAGGGATTGAGTTTGAGGAACATAGAATCACTCCAAGAGATTATTTTACCAATAAAAGAAGAAAATTTGGAGATAGCAGAAAATAATTTATATTTAGAAAATGAAATACAGATGTAAGAGTCATCAGCAGAAAGTTGACTCTGAAAAGAAAATGATGAAATGCTTCGCGAGAGTTCATGAAAATAAAGAATAAAAAGAAGAGGACCAAGAACAGAGCCTTGAGGAACACCGAATGGGAAAGAGGAAAGATTAGAATGAGAGTTGTTTATAGAAACCACAAAACTCCTGTTGGAGAGGTAAGAAGAAACCCATTTAATAAAAAAGCCAAGAATTCAAAGAGGTTTCAAGTTGCTGAATTAGTAGAGTGTCAAAAGCAGAAAAAAAATCAAAAAAAGAAGGAGGGAGATACTACCCTTGTCACAGGAAAGTAAAAAATCCTCATATATTTTCAAAAATGATGTTTCAGTACTGTGAAAAAGACGAAAACCAGACTGAGTAGAAGGGAGCAGATTTTTAGCCTCGAAAGAGGTCAACCTTTTCCAGAATTTTTGAAATAAGAAAGATAAAACATAGACCTATAGTTTTTTGGTAGAGAAATATCTAGGGATTTTTTAAATTATTTGTGTAATAATACATATTTTAAGTTAGAAGGAAAGATTGCTGTAGCTAAAGAGAGATTAATCAGCTCAAGAAATATTTGATAGAAAAAGGAAGAAAGTCCTTTAAAAATATGAGTTGGTATAAGGTCAAAAGAACATGTGGAAGAGGACATTGAATTGATTATATTAGTTAATTAAAAGAGGGTTATTGGGGAAAAGTTATGAAGAAAGCATTACAGAATTTTGTAAAAATAGGAGAAGTTGATTTATCATTTTTAGAAAAAAGGATTTTGTTAGACATGGTGTCTTGAAAAGCTGTGAAGAAAAAAGAGGTGGAGAGTTTTTATATAATAATCTAAAAAAAGAGTCCCATTTGGACTTAGAGGATGAGGCAGATTTTATGGAGTTAATGAGAAAATAGAGAAGACTTCTATAGGATGATAACTCTTTCTGCCATTTGTTCCATGAGGCTGTAGAACGATCTGCACCGTAGAGTCGTTTAAGCTTCCAAACAGCCCTTTTGGCATAAAAGCATTGGCTATCAAACCATGAAGCCTTAGAAGAAGAAAGACGAAAAGAGGAAGTCTTTGTAAAGAGAACAGCATCAAGACTTTCGAGAAGAGAATCATTGAAGGCTGTTAGAAAAAAAATTGGGGTCATGAAAAAAAGAAAATCAAAGGAAGACTGAGAGAAAGAATTTGTGAAGGAATCTTTATTGAAATTTTGACCAAAGCCTTTTATTAATCTTAGAGTGGAAGATTGGGAAAGATGGAATAGTGAATGAGGAATTAACAAGAGAGTGGTCAGAAAAGGTAACAGATTCAGCAGAGATGGATGGTTTAGTGAAGAAAGAGGAGATTATATAATCAAGTGTTCCCAGCAGTGTGTGTTGAAAAATTAGCATGTTGTGTAAGATAAAAAAGATCAAAAATATTATCTAGGTTCAAAGAATAGAAATTCAATTTATTTTGATGAGGAATATTGAAATCATCCAAAATAAAAAAAAGGGAAGAATGCTTATAAAGAGTTTCAGTTAAAACTGAAAACTCTTCAAGGAAAAGTGGGAGAGAGGAAGTAGGAGGCCTATGAATTAGTGCAATAACAAAAGTGAAATTAGAAGGAGATTTGAATGATGAAAATAGACATTCGAATGTAGAGTAAGAAGGATAGTGAATGTTAGAAGCAGAAAATGTAGATTTGTAGAAGAAAGAAATGTCACCATAAGAGTGAGAAGAAGAAAAAGTTTTTGTAGGAAACCTAGCTAATTCAATAAAAGAGTAAGATGAAGGAGAAACAGAAAATAAAGAGGGGGAAGTAGCATCTTTCTGCCATGTCTCAGTTAAGCCTAAAAAGTCTATAGAAGAAGTCAGAAGATTAAAAATGTTTAAAGATTCAGTTAAGTGACCTGATGTTTAATAAAGAAGGGTTCAGTTCATTATTAGAATTTGAAAGAGTCGGATAGACAAACGGTTTTGTTAATTTACTTCCAGGTTTTTTGTGAGTTATTATTTTGAAAAAAACTGGACCTACATTTAGAATTTAGTAAGCTTAGATAACATTCTACGTCTAACAAGGCGAGGTGGGCGAAAGAGAACAGAAGAAAGATTCCGAAAAAAGTCGGGAGAATAATTCATTGAAAATTTTAATAAAAAAATTATATTTCAAACCAGTACTTGAAGCTGAGAATGATGAAATATTAAAAAAAATTGTAACACAGTTTTCGTCTAAATTGTATGTTTGAAAACAGTCCCTAGCAAAAACAGGCGTTTTTCACGCCGCTAACAAAAAGTAAAGCTAAAGTAGATAAATATTTTATTATTTAACTAAAATTAATTATTATTTAACTATAATTATTATTATTTATATTCAAAGATAAAAGCTAGAACAAAAAGTTAAAAAGAAATTATGAAAATAAAACAAGGAGGACATTCAAAATGACACCAATTACAGAGAGAATGGCTAATATACTGGATTGTGTTTGCCCTTTACATGTGTGTAGAAACGTTCACTGACATCTTCTTGTCGTGGTGGGTTGCTGTTGAAAGTTCACCATAAGTTGAACGTCGTTTTTTAATTTACCGTTTTATTTGAGTCTTTTTTCATTAAGTACTGGGTACTATAACCATTTATTCCACCATCCATAGTTTAAACTTCGCCGTTGACTCTTCTCTAGCTCCCATAACACAAAAAATCTGTAGCAAAATTTTATTTTTTTCTTCTTTACCGCATCAAACAACTATACCCTAGAAAATTCCACCCTCAAGCTTAGTTTTATAGTTCATGTTATCTCGCTATGAATAGTGTAACACTGTACTACGAACTTTCAAGACTGCGCTACGCCCTCTGCTAAAGCTTTCAATAGCGTTGCCACTCTGTTTCTTGTACTCCCTTACTCTCACGTATGACTCTTGCTCTTAGCTCTTTACACTATCTTGGGAAAGATATCAATTTTTAAGATCTGTACTCTTACTTTTTAAATTAAAAAATGGTTCCTTACCTAGCTACTCAACAGACCTTTTTAATTTTTCTCCTTGTAAAGGACTCGGATCTTCCACTCATTCTCACTTTTTCATGGTACTATTGTACTCATTCTAAATCTGCATTTCTATCTCTCCCAGTCTTTACTTCACTGAATCTTTGCTTTGGTTCCGTAAAGCTCTTAGAATCTTTGTTTAAACATCTCATAGCTAAGCGCTTTTCAAAAGTGTAAAAGCAGCGCCTTGAAATTTTTTAATTATATCAGCTTTAGTATGCAATTAATTGATTTTTTCACTGAATACCTCTGATAGTAAGATAACTTTCATTTTCCACCAAACCTGTCTCCAAGGTTTCCCTTCTACTATGAGATCAAGCTTCTCTTTGTGGCGTGGCTCTTGTGTCCTTTCACCAGGGGAGCCCAGGTTGCCTTCGCCACCATCATTCGCCCTCAAATCGCCAAGCGAGAAAAGGTATGACTACGAAGGTGGATAGGTTGTTGTGATTGTTCCTCTATTAGTTGTTACTCTAATTGTTGTTGTTAGTAATATCTTCGATAATAGTGACAATAATACAAAAAATAATAATTAGTTTAAAAAATCAATAATAACCATCTAATTTATGAGGCGCCATGCAAGCAACTAAGGCACTCCGTTCAGTCATTGGGACAACCAGGTGTTAAAGATTACAAGCTTGTTCAAATATCATGTCTTAACTTGATATTTAAAATAAGAAAGTGAAAGTGAGCTCCGTATTGTTGGTGGCTAAAAGCTCCAGATAGCAGGAGATCATTGTTGAAAGCTCGTTTTGATATGTTGTATGTGGTAGTTGTTGCTTGAAGAGTGGGGCAGTCGAAAAACGGAGTATGTTGGTGTGTGAATTTTGATGCGAGGTTGCATTAGTAAACCGGTGCAGATGTCGCTAAATATTTGGAAGTTAACAATGCAATCTTAAAAATTATTCTCGATTGGGCTGGAAGCCAATGGAATAATGCAATGGAATCTCATTTGTAAAGCGCCAAGACAAGAAAGTGAGTTCAGTCTTAAAAAGAATAATCACAAATATTTTTTGAATATTCAATAAATTGTGAGCAAACTTAAAAAGTTGAAAACTCAAATAATGTTAGTTTTATCAAATGAAGATATGAGTTAAAAGTAAAACTGTCAGTTTTTTATTGTTGGTGGGTTAGTGTTGAACCAGACAGCTGATGAATGATGCAAATAGTGGTTAGGTCTGTTGATTTCATTGCAGCCCGACTCTTTATGGTTTATTGATTGATTTTTGAAAATATGACTCTAGCCACTTTAGCACTAATTCTCCGAAGACAATCTCGAGGTTGAGGCAGTTAATCCGAATATTGTGATCAAAAGTATCATGAACGACTGACAATTCAAGTGATGTCAGAACCTAAGCCGTTTTGCCATCACAGCTTTAGTACAATTATTCATAAACATGAAATACTGTTTTGGTGGAATGGTTGGGTCGGTATGGCCAGTGTAATTTTGGTCGTTGGTGATTGTGTTTGGAATTTCATTAGAATAGCTGTTGTTATTGGTTGTATTATTGTTGTATTTTAAATGTTTGTTGATGTTATTATTGTTGTAGTTGATGTTATTTTCGTTGTATTTAATGTTGTTGTTATTGTTACTGTTGTTGCGAACATACTTAGAGCTGTCAGAATCATTGCCACTTTTTGCCACGGATCGACTCGAGTAGGTTTACTGTGCAGCTATGAGTGCGCTTTTTAACAGTGTGGAATCAGCGCTATGTAAATGATTTGATTAGATTCCCGATGCCACACCAAAAATGATTTTAATTCTCCTTTCAACTACTGTTTCCAAGTCTCCCTTAACAACATTTCTGACTTACGTCCGTCCCTTCCCCACTCCCCCATCACTGATTTTCATATACTTCTAACAACTCCACCAATGAAATTCATAATTTTCCACAAATTTTTGCCATGATCACGTTTTCTACTCATTACTAAATTCCACCAGGAAATAGACGGCTACCTGTCGGAGGCGAGCAAGCAAGTGGGCAAGTCTTTGCACATTTTGGGCAATAAAGGCTCTGAGTACGTTGTTCAAACACTCAATCAAGGAAAGAACAAGGTAGTGATGGTGGATGGATGGATGGATGGATGGATGGATGGATGGATGGATGGATGGATGGATGGATGATTGATTAAAAGAATTGATGGATGGATGGATAGATGGATGGTTGGGTGGATGAATGGAGAGATGGATGGATGGATGGATGGATGGATGGATGGATGGATAGGTTAATTGGGCGAGGAAGGAATTTACAAGTAGATTGATGAATGGATGAATAGCCTAATGAGTGAAATGAAAGACATGATAAATTAGTTATATACGGTTGTATGAATTATTGATTGAATCGAAAAATGTCAAATGTGTTAATTACTATGAGATGTTTTATTTTCTGACCATAAAATTTTTTTGAAAACAATCAACAGCTTTTAGAAACAGTGAATGAAGCATCATCCCCTGAACCAGCAGACCCCCAACCAACTGAATAAGTCTTCGATACAGATGATTCATGTATTCACACATTTGAAAATACATTTTAACATTGGATAATTTACTACTTTTGAGTTTGAGTCATGCTGGCTTTGAATGACTAAACGGGTCTTTGATGAATTTTACTTGAAAATACTCTAAATTAAGGAAGAAAAGGAACGATATATTTTTTCCTAGCGTTACCATTCATTGCACCAAGACGTGAAAGTATTTCATTATTGCTTTAGTGCAGTTGCAAACGCAAGGATCCGTCAGCCCACCAGAAATTATGATGACTATTTGTAATTTTAAGTTATAATAATCCAAATCAAAACTTTCGAGATTCTACTTTTTTCGCTTCTATCACCAAACTATTTCAGTTTTTTCCATACCTTCACAATTTTCACTAAGTTCCAAGAAAATACTTTTTTTATCAATGTAAATAAATAACCAGGGTTTATAATTATAATTCAGATAATGGGTTTAAATATATTTTAATAAATATAATTCTATATGTCTCATTTCGTTACTATCAGCATCAGCACCAACCACCACAGTGCTCCAAATGGAGTAGGTGTGGCGTGTCGCTGGCCGTTTTGAGTGGGAACATTTTTTGTAAAGATAATGCATTAACGTGGCTCTCACTAGTGGTTTTGAAAGTTTGTTTTGAAGTTTAATATTAAGAAACTGTCAAAGACTGTGCGCGATTGATTCGAAGTTTTGCCAGAACGTGGATTTCATTTCTGCCCGTTTATCTTTGACTCCATCCACGGTGGTGAAGATTCATAACTTTGAAACACATTAAAAAGTAATTTTTTTTCGAAATAATCATTTTTATATTTTAATAAAACGAAATTAATATTTCTTTCGGTGCTTCGACATTTTCTCGGTTCAAAGTATGCGTTGCTGTTCCTTCAATAAAGTGTCCCAAACGAACCAATTGATCTTTCAAGTCTTTCAACTTGTATGATGGAAAATAGTTTATATATAAATGCTCAAAGTGAGGTGTTTTCCACACTTTTATTCAAAACAAAAGAATCGTCTGAACCGGGCATGGTGTAGATTCGTCAATAATTAACATATCTAATCTAATCTAATCTAATCAAGACATTTGTAACGCACTCTTCGGCACTATGTTCAAAGATGCTCCCATGGCAACGGTTTTACTCGCTGTGGGCTACTTGAGGAACAAAATATATCGAACAGTTTGTTTAGTTCTTTAATAAACTAATGAGGCTTGATTACCTTTTTCTTAGCCATCTTGAAATAGAATCATTACTTGAATTCTTTGATGGACATCTGTTATCTGAAGTCACCAACAACCCTCACCCTTTAATCCACAGCAAGCTCCTTCCAACCAAGTCCACATCAAATAATATACAGAGACGAAAAGACAACTTCATCAAAATGATCTATTCCTCTTGCAATAAAACAAAACATTCTTTCTTCGTCTTCTTCCTTCTTCATAAGAAAAACATTCTTTCGTCTTTTTTTACTCAAGTAGTTTTATTGACGTTTACTTTTTAGTATTTTTATTCGTTATAACTGATTGTTGATGAAAGTCGTATTTTCATCTAGTCATCACACTTTATTTTTCTCTACTTTTGAATTTTACTCAAATTTTTAAGTTGATCATTTTTTTAAATTTTACTTTTTCTTCTTTGATTTTAGTGGTTCACCATGCTTTATAACATTTTCAGCCTCTGACTGAGTTTGATCCAATAAAAACTAAAAAAAACTATAAACGTAACGAAAATTTTTTGAGAAAAAAAAAGAAATAGGAAGTATAGAAAAGCTTTTGTGTGTGACAAGCAAGAAAGTAAAACTTTTCCCCGCCCATTCCGCCACCCCTTTAACCTAAACCATCGTTCGAAGTGATACGCATCAACTCAACCGACAAAACAACTTTGTTAATTTAAATTGTTGCAGAAGTTTATTCAAGAGTTTCAAGATGTTTGTGAACAAGTGCACTCTTCAAAAAAAAAAAACTTGAAAAAATATAAATCCATAGAAATAAATAAATAAACCACAGATAACAACGAAATAGGGGTATCGTTACTTGTAGTGATTCAACATTTTTATAGCGTTTTTGACCGTATATAGTGCCATGAACTACATTTGAGTAAATTAAATTAGACAAGATTTTTTCAAATTTTTTGATTGCGAAATTCGGTATTATAATCGATTTAATTAATCTTTGATTGGTTTTTCAGGTGATCTTATCAATCATCCATTTAGGGTTTCATTATTTTTCAAACTGAACATTCTTCGGTATTGTCTGAAGTTCACGGTTATGACTATGATTAGAATTTTCAAAAAAATTATTTTATTGTTCATATATTTATGAAATTTTAATTTTCTAAAAGATTACTTACAGAAGGATTCACCATGTAAGAATCTCGGTGAATTTTTTCGAAATTCATGGAGAGAACTAATGGGAGGGCTTTGCTCAAAGAATATTTTATTTCGTTATTGGTTCATTGCATAAATAATTAAATGATGGTGAAAAAAAAAGACAGTGACAAAAATTCGTGGTGAAGTGTCATTCTTCTTCATAATTAAGCAGTCATAAACTCGCTACGCCCGAGAAATGGAACATTGTAAGAAGACGTGACAGGAATACTTTCAAATGGCACGCCTTAGTCACATGAAACCAACATTTCGAAATGACAGGCTCGGTAAAGATTGCACGAGAGCCTTCCTCCTTCGTCCATCATCCTCCAGTCACGAGCTCAATGCAAGAGAAGCACTAAAAAAGCTCAAGTGCTTCGTGATGAGTTTTTCAAATTTTTGTGTGGTTCAAGCGAAACAATTAAAGCGACCTCGCAATGGGGCTTCCACTCTGCCGGTAACGTTTCACAATTCATTCCAAGAACTTCATTCATTCTCATTCTAACTTGATCTCAAAAAAACTAAAAACTAAATCCAGTGAAAATAAACAACTGCCGTAAATAAACAATTGATAAAGATGAACATTTGGCTGAAACAAAAACTCTTGCTTTTTGGCGGAATTATTGAAATTAAAAAAAATGTATACTCATCTGATAGATTTTGCATAAATCAAGATTTAATATGCATAATCATTTTGTTGAGAAATCTAATAATCTTTTCTTATTAATATTCATATTATTCTTTACCATGTATATAAATATGGTCAGATCCCTTAAAGCACCTTGCCTACAAGATATACGCGAAAGCAACATCGGAATTAATTGTGTTTTTAAATTTTTCGCAAAAGTCTTTTTTTCATTTTTTTACACATTTTTGCGCACTTCATCTTTTATATGTTTTTCAATTACTTTCAAAATGAAATTCTTTTTGCTAGACCTTTCTAAATCTCAAACACCCTCTCCACAGCCCTCAACCTGCGCCTCTTTTATCGCTTCCATGTCACGCTTTTCGCAAATAAACGAAATTTCTACATTCTTAAATGCATTATTTTTGTTCACTGGCCACACATACGTACGTCAGCTTAATCTAGGCAATAAGGTGGCTGTAATCAAATCATATTCTTTTTGTGTGCACTTTATTCGAATGAAACTATTGCAATAATTAAAATTTCTAAAGCTTGACATCTTGTTAATGCCTTTTTTGGTTTTGTGAACTATTTTTTATTGTTTTATAAAACATTTGAAGTAGCAGAAAGGGTATGGATTTTGAAGGCAGGCTTCTCTTACTCAAAGGCTATTCCATTTGATAACCTATTAAGTTATTTAAGCTTCGTTGCAATGAATGCATAAATGTCTAAGACTTTGTGACAATGAGTGACGTTGAGTGACACAAAAATTCCATAAACCCTCAAAAAAAGACTTTGATATCAACATTGAAAACACCGTTTCAAATGCCTCCAAATTTAAATTTTGTATTTTGTGTGAAAAAAAGATTAGAGTTAATAGAAAAATATAAAAAAAACGTCCAAAAAACTGTTGAATTTTTTTCAGAAGCAAGAAACAACAGTCAACTGAATGGAAGATTTCGTATACAACGAAAAAATAAATTGAATTTGAGCTGCAAAAGAATTGTATAAAAATCAATAGAAAGAATAAAAAAGCTACGTCATGTGGAAGTCTCTCTGTAAATATAATTCAAAAAGTTGAAACAAAAAATTTATTTAGAAACATCTGAGTTTGAAAAACGGAAAAAAAAACTAAAACCACAAATTAGAAATAACTACGCAAGGTACGATAATCAATTATTTTGTTTGATAAAGCTTCTCTCAACCAAGAATCCGTGTTAATCCGGATTTTCTGTGTTTTTTTTATATTTTTTGCACGTTATTTCTATAATAACTTCGGTACTTGAATGTTTTGATCCTTTGGTTTTTCCCGACATTTCTTTGTATATTGAAATTAACAATTTAGTTTGAATTTCTTTGAAGAATATGAAACTATCACAGTATGCAAAACGTAACAAGCAAAACATAGATCAAATCTTTATGGAATCTCTCAACATTGAATAAAAAAGTGAAAATTTATACTTCAAATATAAGGAATTCAAAGATGACAAGAGGAGGACTGATGAAGCCGCAAGAAAAACATTCATATTTCAGTACAGGAAACTCAATGAGCAAGCAAATTTTTATCGGAGTAATAAGTTACACAAGGCTGACGATGGTGTGATGAGAGGACGATGGTGCGATGAGAGGACGATGGTGCGATGAGAGGACGATGCTGCGATGAGAGGACGATGGTGTGGTGAGAGGACGATGGTGTGGTGAGAAGACGATGGTGTGATGAGAGGACGATGGTGTGGTGAGAGGACGATGTTGCGGTGAGAGGACGATAGTGTGGTGAGAAGACGATGGTGTGGTGAGAGGACGATGGTGTGGTGAGAAGACGACGGTGTGATGAGAGGACGATGGTGTGGTGAGAGGATGATGGTGTGGTGAGAGGACGATGGTGCGGTGAAAGGACGATGGTGTGGTGAGAGGACGATGGTGCGGTGAG
Organism: Branchellion lobata; assembly: GCA_947562095.1. Lineage (NCBI taxonomy): Eukaryota > Metazoa > Annelida > Clitellata > Hirudinida > Piscicolidae > Branchellion > Branchellion lobata. The sequence continues at coordinate 5,649,928 of OX387248.1, forward strand.
AGGACGATGGTGTGGTGAGAGGACGATGGTGTGGTGAGAGGACGATGGTGTGGTGAGAGGACGATGGTGATATGAGAAGACGATGGTGTGGTGAGAGGACGATGGTGCGGTGAGAGGACGATGGTGTGGTGAGAGGACGATGGTGATATAAGAAGACCATGGTGTGGTGAGATAATAGCAAAAGGCGACACTAAGAGAAAGACCCAAAGAGGCGTGCGGACTGATGAGTGTCGAGTGAAGCATGCACGTCGGTGTCTGTCTTGTGACACTCTTCAAGTGGCGGTGCTTGACTGTCCACGAACTTCTCTTCAGTTCTACTCAAACATCTTAGAAAGCGTACAACTTTTGTGTTGTGTGTGTGTGTGTGTGTGTGTGTGTGTGTGTGTGTGTGTGTGTGTGTGTGTGTGTGTGTGTGTGTGTGTGTGTGTGTGTGTGTGTGTGTGTGTGTGTGTGTGTGTGTGTTCTTTGTGTGTGTTTTTTGTGATAGAGCCTGAGTTTTTTGAAAATAATTGTTTATTAAGTTATATTTCTTATAACTTGAATCTTTTCAAATTTTAAAATGAGTCAAACGTCCCCGTTGTCAAGAGAATTGGGGATGGATGTAGAGGCGTTGGTGTTGTTTCTAGCATCAATACTCACCATAGTGAGTAATTGAAATGCGTGAAAAACCAAGATTTTGGTTGAGCCGTAGTTCAGGTTTCAAAATGAAACGTTCAATTTAACTTGTTGTTTGAAAATAATTGAGTTTCCTATTTTGAATAATAAAAATATAATGGTTTCAAACCGTTTTTTTTTTGTTTTTTGCCATACAGTTGAATTATTGTGTGTTTCCATTAAAACTTGCAATTGCTTTTTGACTTTCTACTTTTTATTTTGTTTTGAAAAATACAATTTAAACTAATTTTCTTCTTTTTGGAATACAAATGCCCTTTTTATAATTTCACAAAGTGTCCGAACTTTTTTCTTGACACAAACAACTTCTAATACGTTTGGGTTTTTATATATAGGGTCTTATCACATATCTTTCCAATATTTATTTATATTTTGTTTCATCTTCTCCAAGTTCAAATGCTTTTCAAATAATGATAAGCATTCTTTTATCTATTTCGACACAAAAAATGTTTTTACGAACTTTAGACTTCACTAATCACTTGAAAATGTCGTTTTCATCAACGATTTTTTGGCCATTTTCTTGAAATGTCACTTCAACTCTACTGCCTCCAAGGACTCATCTGATCTATTATCCCCATCACTAGTACCTTTCAACTTTCTTTCATCACCACCATTTTTATCGCTACAATTTTCTTCTTTTTTCACTTTTTTCAGGTTTTTTTTTCTTCCAGATGTTTCATTTTTTTTCTTTGTGTTTTTATGTTGTTTTAATTTTTTGTTTTGTTCAAGTTTCATTTATTTCTTTAAAATCCTTTTTTTCTTTTCATTCATTTTTGTTTTTTCAGTTTTTTAAACTCGTTTTACATTTCCTCCTTGTTCTTATTCCATTTCACCCTATTCCACACCTCTCTCCACTGGCACACGTTTCATTGAATAGCGACAGTGCACTTATGCATGTGTTTGTTCTTGCTTTTTGAAGGCCATATTCATTGTGGCGTGATTTATTGCTTGCGAGATGTCTGAAGATCAGAGTAGTTACCTCATCGAAATAATGAGGCCCGTGTAAGGGCTTTTTGAATAATAAATGCCTGCAATTATAAAATTGATGTCTTTTCAACTTCAATTAGTGACCTTACATTTTGAAACAAATATTTCAAAATTTCTAAAAGATTATTTAAAACAAACATTTTTAAATGACAATTTTGAAACACAAATTGAAAAAAATATGCTTGAAAAAAAAGAGAAAACATATTTAATAACAACTTTTAAACAAAAGCTTAAAAAACAAAGTAAAAAAAACCTTGAAAACAATTTCTCAAATTAAATATTTATCAACAACAGTTTTTGAGTCAATTAAAAAAATACTAAGAAAGTCAAAAATGAATGCGCATATGTCGCCTACACCGTGGCCTTTCATAAAAAAACATCTGAAAATATTTCTTGAAAATCTGACGACTCAACAAGCTTTTGTACCATTCCGAAAAATCTTTGTTTGCGGTATTATAATTATTTCTAGTTTTTTTCATTAAAATGTTTTTATTTGTTTTTTTTTTAATATTCACAACGTTTTATGCTATGATGCATATCTTGTACAATGGGAATTTTTTTCCATTAGCATTTTTACAAGATTCATATTTTCACTGAATGTCATATACGAACACAGCGTGAACACGTGGGTCTATGGAAGTATATGCGTGTGTTTGATGGAGGAAGAGGACTTTATAAAGAGGATGTGGCAGTAAAAATGAAGGTTTTTCTGGTTTAAAAAAGATAATTTAAGTAAAGGGGCATTGAAGTGTAAATGGCTTTGACGTCAGTACTCATAACCTTTTAGAGGAAATAGTCATTTTCAAAATTAATAATGTTCAAGGTGCTCTGAAAGCTCTTGCGTCCATCAGCCATGCCTCCTTTCATCTGCTCGTGAGTCAAGTAACAAAGAAACAATTTTCCAAATTAAATAATCAACAATTTGACAAACTATCACTATATAGGCTTGATTTTAAAATGACATTTTATCAAATTTGTTTTATATAAAAAGTTTGTCGACCTAAAATTCAAACTTGTCATAAATGTTTACTGATTTGAACATTCGGTAACCAAACGCAAAATTTATTGCAGTTTCAAAAGCTCTAGGGGCGGTTAGTGACTTTCTTCATTGCTTCATTGGCATCAAGAGATCGTTAATGAATATCCAAAAGACACGGTGATGGCCTCGTGTAAGCTTATACACAAACTCATTACTCGTCGCGTTGCTTTGAATTTGAAAGCTCCAGAATTTAATCAGAGACTGTAAAGTTAGATTTTTTGTGTTTAATTTCACTATAATTTGACAAAAACTGTCAAAAAAATAGTTTTTAGTTTTTGAAAAAGCACAAAACAGCCGATATTTTTAGAAAAACGGCTCTACTCGATAGAGTAAGGCAACTTGAAGAAGTTGAGATCCGAGGCCGCTACTCTCGTCTCATGTTTCGAAAACTAAAACAGTTTGCAAAGCGTCCACTTTCGCTATAACTCAAGTTGTTTTCAAATCATTTCGGCAATCAAACTCCCAAATCTATAATTAGTTCCTGCGATGTTGCACGTCAACCAGTGAGTTAAATTAATGTTTCGGCCAACAAAATTGTTTTGAAAAATTTAATAAATTGAGTAAAAATTTTTTTAAGAATGTTTCTTTGCTCCTAAAAATTTTTATTGCATGTTAAAGGTCTTTTCCAGTCAAACACTTTTATTTCGACAAACATTTGTCGGTTGTGTCATCCATGTGGAAATGCTCTGTGTTGCTTGTGATGTTTCCCACCCCACTGTGGTTGTTCTATTGCGTTTCAAAAAGAAAATTGAAGTTTAGACTAATTTTTTAAAATATTTTTTTCTATTAAAAATTATTACATTTTGATTTTCCTTCTTTTTTGTTAATATATATATTATTTGTATTTTTTACTATTTATCTAATTTATTTTTACACTATCAAATTATATAAAACTGCTTCTCTATTATGTTCGAATAAAGAAAATGTGACACGACCTCGATGCGACGATGCGAAATAAAACTCCACGAGGCACAAAAAGCACCGAAAAGTTATTTTCAAAAGGCCTCAAAATTAGCAAACACTCAACAACGAAAAATGCGTAAAAAAATAATGCTAAAACCGAATGTATGTGATTCATATGTTTTCATTCAAAAATCTCAATTTTTCAAACTATACATAAAAAGTATTAATAATCTTTTTTATAAGTGGTAGTTTTTTTTATAGATTCCAACCGAAAACAACCAACTTTCAGAATTGAGTTGTTTGAAATCTTTTTTTTTGCAGAAAAACATTTCAAATTAATATTTTCGAAATTTTATTTTTTTCATAAATCTTTGAAAACTTTTCATCTATTATTTTATTTTAATATAAAATTACGTTGAGAGTTTTTTTCAAGTAATTATTTTTCAAATTTTCAAAATTCGCCAATAATGAGCCATAAACTTTATTTTTTTCTTTATGTTTGATTCCATCTTTCACTTTTTATTTTTTCGAGCAAAAAAATGGTAGTAGCAATGCAAAAGGATGTATCTTATTACCGAGAGCAAGGCATGCGGAAAGTCCAAATGAAAGCAAAAAAGACAAAAAAGGTGACACTACTTCAAAAAACAATGAATAAATAAAACTGAAAAGAATTCTCGCAGTAAAAAAAATACAACAGTTTCTCAGGGCGCACTCGCTGACAAAGTAGGCAGTGACACACGGCCTGTGCTACCTCGCACATCCATCACTATCATAAAACGTCTGCACAAGCAAACAAATGCTTGACTTAAAGGAAAAGTAATTAGGAATATTAATTTGCAAGATTTATCCTCATTCACCTAATAGCCACATTTCCGTTTACGCCGCTCTCTTTATATAGATATTTTTGTCTATGTTTTATGTATATTTGCATGTGTGTGAATTTGTATGTATGTGCGTATATATGTAGTTAATTTTGTATGTGTGTGGGTAGTGAAAAAAAAGACAAGCTAAATACTTATGAACATCTGTTCGTTTATTCTCCTTCTTTTAAATGTTTAAATATTAAGTTATACATAACTGACCCTAATAAAGAAGGCTCTTCAAGTATTTATAATTTTATTAAAAATAGGTTTTCTACTTAAAATATAATACGAATTGAATTAGAAACTGTTGTACACGCCAACTTAAGACAGGCAAAGTTTTTTTTATACACACCCTACTAATAAGTAAACCAAGTCTAACCAAAAATAACACTCTTCACATAAATTACTGTTTAGAACACTTTAAATCATAAATAATTAGCCAATTTTCTTAGACCTCTTACGGCTTGTTGCAGCTGTTCTGGGCCTCTTTAGCCTTTGAGAAAGGTCAAGGAAATAAACCTTGAAAGAAAAAATTGGCTTAAGAGGAGTACGTGGAAGAAACCTTAAGTTTAAGGTGGCTTTGAAGGGTAAAACTGCGATTCACAATCTTGTGTTGTGGAACGCTTGGAGCAAACTCAAGTATTTCTACTTGCTGGCTACCCACTACATTTCCAGTCATTTCCTACAACTTTTTTAACTTTGTTTTGCCGTTGAGGTTGTGAAACTAGAATGCGACTGATGGTTCGCACAATTCTGTTTCACTATAATCAAACTCACGTGCAGTTCATGGCTCCTAGAGAGCCGTGGTCATTTTCAACTCCTGAATGTCCAACATCATCTTGTATATATGTATAGCGGACGAAAATTTCCCACGGCTTGTTGGTCTGCAGATTTTGTAGGTGCCAGTAATCCTGCTTTGCTTGTTGTTGAGTCACTTCTGGAAACAAAAGAGCGGCACAAACGGTCCATGTCACTATATTACCAGTACGGATGTTCCTTTCGGACATCACCAAGCTCTTGAGAGCTCTGCAGCAACAGTGGTGTAACGAAGCTTGCTGGTTTGACGAGCTGGAGGCACCTAGTCACAAATCTGTATGTAGGCGGCATCAGGCTCATCTCTACCTCACTGTTCAAATCAAGATTCTGGACAAGTGTGTATACAGGATTCTCTTGCAATTGAGCAACTTCAAAATGGCACTACTCACACCAGCTTTGGGAAGAGACAAAAAAATACGTCCAAAGAAAGCTGCCTTGATCTGAGGATCAGCATCCTGCGACTGGCAGCTGTGTACTTGCAGGGAACAAAAACTTTCCAAGAAACGGTTGCTACTTCCAATTGGTTGTTGGAACGTGAAAACTCTGGCAGATAGCTGAAGCTTAGTGTAAAAATGTTATATTATCTGAACTGGCCAAATACAACATCGACGTTGCCGCTTTCCTGAAACAAAAGTTTCCGGTGTAGATCAGCTGGTTGAGCATGACTCGGAATACACAATCTTTGGGACTGGAAGATCAGAAAGGAGAGACGTGAGGTTGGTGAAAGCTGTGCCGTGAAGAATTATTAGCTGGAGAACACTGAACAGCTTGTCGGTTTGAATGATCACAATATGACGCTGAAGATTTATCTTGCTGGAGGCCGATATAAGTCTCTTCTCAGTGTATACATCAATCTTACTGCATCTGAAAAAACCTGTAAATCATTCCACCAAGCTTTCATAAAGGTTGTTACAAGAATTCCAAGAAACAAGAGTATGGTTATTCTTGAAGACCTTAATACTCGTGATGGCTCGGACAATAACACTTGGAAGTCTATCGGTTCCCACGGCATTGTAAGAAAAACTCAAACAGCTTGTTGCTGCTCCAGCTTTGTATTGAGGTCAGCGTGCCAAAACGAATAAGTGTCTTAATGTTTGAAAATACAGCTTTAAGAAATACCTTGGTTCATTTGACATTTCTAGCAAATCTTCAAAAATACTCTTCATAGTACAGGGGTCGAAAGACTCAGGCTGAAACGAACTAAACATCAAGACTGGTTCCGTTGCAACTCTTCAAAAATACACTCTTTTCTTGATGAAAAAAAACTCACCTCAAAGTCTTTTCAGCTTTTTAACCACAAATAAGTCATCTTATCATTTTACCCACTTTTATTTGCTCTAAAGTAAGGTTCAACGCAAGTTGCGCCAGCTAAAGAACAGATGTTAAACTCTTTCAGACACAGACGGCCTTAGACAAAGAGAACAGCAAGAAGTTCTATGGATTGCTGCACCAGGCATATGGACCGAAAAAATTTTCAGTGATCCTGTTGCTTGGAAAAGATGGCAAGACCAAGCTCTAGACACAGGAAGGCCTTATGGACCAACGGAAAGATTATTTTCGAAACCTTCTTCACAATTCTTCAAAAGTTGCTTTCGATGCCGCTTTGAACATCATTACACAGAGTGACGTTCGTGGCGAACTGTGTTCACCATTTACGAAGTAGTTGCTTGCATCAAACAAGTGAACACTGGCAGGGCACCCGAACTTGGTGGAATGCCAGTTGGGCTCTTGTAACATGGCGTGTTAATGTACAAAATGTTGTTTTCAGTGTCATCTTGTCTGGTTAAACCGATGAGGCTATTCCACAAAATTGGATCGACGATATAATGATTCCATTGTATGAAGAAGAAAAAAAGAAATCGCTTTGTGTGTGTTACCGTGGAATATATTTACTAGAAGCTGTTGTGAAAGTGTTTGCTAAAGTGTTTTTGAATCGTTTTTTGAAATTCATCTGCCCTGCCACTTTTGAGTACTCTCAAACGGGTTTTCTTGCAGGTCGAGGTACAGTGAATATGATATTTTGGCAAGACAGCTTGTTGAGAAATGAATGAGCAACTTCTCTCTATTCTAGGTCTTTGTAGACTTCACCAAACATTTGATACGGTCAACAGAGACGCACTGTGGAAGGTACTCCCTGGATTTGGCTGCACTCCTGCCTTCTTTGACAAAGTACTGCAACTACGTCGGTGCATGAAGGCTCGTGTCACTGCAATGGTCAGCTCTCCGGTGCAACAAAGGTCGAAATGGTGATAAACAGGATGACATTCTGGTTCCAACTTCTTTCCCTTTACCTGACAGCGGTACTTTGTTATACTTTTCACGACCGTGACACCGAAGTCTGCGTACGCTTCTCAACCAGTAAGAACGTATTCAATCTCAGAAGGTTCCAGGCCTATACCTTAGTGAAGGAGTTTCTGCTCCCAAATCTCTTGTACGCTGACATTGTCACACTGTTGCTGAGGTGCAGAGAGTGATAGACCAGTATTCTGACATGTGTGCTAACTCTTCATTGTCTAGATTTGTAAAAAAAATTTTATTTTGTTTAAAATGTGTTTCATACATGAAATATGTAAAATATTCATTTCTAAAGGTTTTTTTAACATTTCTAACAGACCGTTCATGCTTTTCTAGTCGTTTATATTTGTCAATTCCACTTTAAAAAAGCAAAATCACGGTAAAATTAATGACGAGCAGATTCATAATTGTAACAGAGCCACAAAAGCCATTTTGATTTTTATTAAGATAAAGCTGCGAGGGTTTTGCAGTGCTAGAGCGACTCGAAAGCACTAATCACGTGAATACTAACAATAATAAAACAAATATGAATATGAAAATAAATTTCTAATAAAAAAAACAAAAAAATAAAAACAATTTTGTTCATTATTTTTGTACGTTGCTTATGATAAAATCGTTTTTTCACATGAAAGTTTTATTTAATGTCTTTTATCTGTCCTTTAAGTATAGCGCTTGAATGGACGCTCACTGTAATATTCAAAAGCGCCTTTTAGTCCATATTTGGCAAATAATCTTGTCTCTGAAGCATGCACAGAAGCTGTATTGTGGAAAATTAAATATTTTGGTGTGTGTAGGATGCAATAGCTCTTGCAACAAAGACATTTACTTTTTTAAAGCTTGCACAGATCACCATTTCACGACTACCCAGTAATATTCCATCTAATCTGATCTAATCGCATCAATGCGTATATAAATTTATAGCGCTGATATACATTTTTCTAAATTTCTTTGCTACGAACCGTTTAAACCAAAAAGCCTTGCGAAACAAATAAGGGAAGTAACAGAGGTAAGGTTGGAAGAGAGAGAGCTCCATGAGTAGGAAAGTGCTGAGTTAGCATAAGTCTGGTTATATAGTTTCTTATAAAACCAATACACAATCATATTTCTAAGTAATTTTGCTGCTCAAAAAATAGTATTATTATTATTACATCATAATTTACTGATTGTATTCGAGTCTTTTAGTGTTCAAAAAGTGGATATGCAAAACGATTCGAAAAAATAGAAAAATATAAAATATAAGCGAAATGAACTGCACTAAAGTATGCATGGAGTGAATGTGAAGAAAATGTGTTGCAATTGCATGATGAATAAAGAAGTTGATACGTCACGTAGACAGGAAATTATACTGAAGTAATAATAAGTGTACTATCTTTCGTTGTTAACGAAATGAAATCCCTAAGAAAAGACTTTATTAATAGAAAAGATATTCAAAGGTTAAATTGAAGGCTGCAAATTAATTTAAATAACTTTGAGAAGATTATATAAGGCTTTCAAAAGTTTAATAATAACTTCAATACGGCAACAATGAATGGTTTCATTCAAATTAGCTTTATTTAAAAAATAAAATTGACTTAAAAATAAAAAAACATTTTAGAAAATCTTTGCCTAAAATACAAAAAATTAAGTTTTTTTCGAAATTTTGCCATTCAAAAAAAGTAACAAAAATTGGCCTGGTCATTTCGGCAAGAAAGGCGTAATTGGAGGTAGTTGTGGGACTGGAAGCAACAGTGAGATGAAGAGGTCATTCAATCTCTCTCAACAGGCGGCAAAGGCGCAGCTGTAAAACATTTTTGGTTGTAGGTGACATGACTTTAGTCGTGAGTAGCATGCTCGTAGCTTCATGTAAAATGTTTTCAGTTTAAAAGGAGCTTTATTCTATTTTTTATGATGATAAAAACAGACACATAGACACACACACGCACAAACATACACACACACACACACACACACACACACACACACACACACACACACACACACACACACACACACACACACACACACACACACACACACACACACACACACACACACACAAACACACACACACACACACACACACACAATTATTCAAAAAATGGGAACAGTTACATGGTGAAATACTTTTAAAATGTGTAACACAGGTACAGAGCGATACATGTAAAACCACGCAAAAGAACACACTTACACAAGGAGACGATCGAAAGAATTGTCAGCGTATTGATCTCTCTAATGACGCTCTGCATCGATCTTAATTATGAGCACACACACATTACGCATGTACACATACACACACACACACACACACACACACACACACACACACACACACACACACACACACACACACACACACACACACACACACACACACACACACACACACACACACACACACACACACACACACACACACACACACACACACACACACACACACACACACACACACACACACACACACACACACACACACACACACACACACACACACACACACACACACACACACACACACACACACACACACACACACACACACACACACACACACACACACACACACACACACACACACACACACACACACACACACACACACACACACACACACACACACACACACACACACAAACACACATAAGTACACTGCATTAAAAGTGAAATTACGCAAAACAATCACATGGTAACACTTTCATATTGAGGCATAAGCAATATCGTCTCGGAAGCCTGTGCATCACGGCGCTGAATGGCTTGTCTGGGCGGGTACATTGCAGCCCGGTTCTTGCCCCTTGCTACTTCTGAACAAATACGAACTTTAAATTGAATTAAATATTATGTTTTTTGAATAACATTGAAATATTATACTAAATCTATTCAATATGAGTCTTGAATTAAACAAATCAGTTATAAGTTGCAAGTAAGAAAATAAAAATTATGGTTGTGACCTTACAAGTTTCGAAAACACAATGAGTTTATGGTTTGACTTAGTCGTTGCTGTGTTTTGAAAATGAATTTTATGGGGGATTGAGTAAATCTGGGGAATAAGATTGTTTGAAAGCTATTTCATAACATTTGCATCACAATGACATTCCAAAACGACATCGATTTGGAACGTTTTGGGAACGTATCATGACAAAAGGTTGTGCATTGTGGAGTTTTTATGGAGTTATTCACTAAAGTACACTGGAAGCTACATTAAAAATAATGAAAGGCACGCTTAAAAAGGCATTCACACGAACACGCACATGAAAACAAATACAACGAATCGACAAGTAGCATACGCGTAACCATACAAGTGGAAATATAATAAGAGCACTCCGTCTGCTACTTATTAAACGCCATGCGACCAAGCTGTTCAATAAAAAATAAAGTGCTCTGAATTCCACAAAAAAAATCAGGGCAAAAAAGAGAGAAAAATTACATTTTGAGACCCAGAGAAAGTTAAGATTGAGTGGGTGGTTAAGATGAGGGGTAGTTGTTGAGCTGCAGGGACGTCAAAGAGTGGGTACTGTTAGTGACTGCAAAACACACTGCATACCCGTGTTAGTGGAAACAAGAAGACCCACAAAGCAGCATTGAAAAGTTTGAAAAAAAAAACAAAATGATTAGTCGCATAGGAAAATCATCATAGGAAAAAAAACAGTCATAATAAAAAAAGAAAACAATACATCAAAGTTGCTAACCAGCACAGCTCACTTCTAAAAGCAAACAGAAAAATATTAATTTTGCTATGTGCTTTGAGCAAACATCCACTCGGCGACAGCTTTAGGGCCACCTTCTTTGTTGTATTTGTTGACGTGTGGTGTTAAATATTCGCATTTTTTGTGTTTTATGACTTGTTGATTTTTAAATTGTTTTTTTGATTACGAAGAATGTTTTGAGTGGTTGGGGTTTTCTTTTTTTAGGTACCAAAAGAGCAAGGTTGGTGAGTGTACGTTTTGAAACTTGTCCACAGCAAAACTCGAATCCCACAAGATGAAGAAATTTTCTTCAACAAAATTTTGTTGAACAGTCGAAATGAATGCTCATTGACATGAAAAATAATATTAATTTTTTTACTTCAAAAAACGAAACCCTATATGTTTTAAAACTTCAATTATATTATAAAAAAATCTTAATTGATCAAAAATTTTGTTTTAGCACAAAATTAAAAAAATAACTCAAAGTTCCAATTCATTTCGAACGTTTTCAACACTTTCCTGCGCTTTGCAAAAGTCATTTAATCCAAGAGTGAGAAATGTACGTGGGGGTTGCAAGTGAGACAAAAATTAATCTTTTGCTTTCAGCCATCTTTTCAAGTTTTTTAACACCGATAAATATATTTTAACTTTTTTTAAAATTTAAAAATATTAAAAATTATATTTCAACCAGTTTTTTCATCATATTAAATTATTTATAAAGATATCCAACAAGTTTGAATTTAAAAAAAATTGATTTAAAAATAGTAAAATACAAGTGTCACTGTGAAAAAAAAAGCAAGTATCAACTATAGGCTGGCTGAATCATTTTTGAAGTTTCTCTGTTTTGAACTCGATGGAAGGGAATAAAGGAAGTTAAATTGAAAACCTAGATCATGAATTCAACTTTAATAAGAATAACTGAAAGTTGAAATAATTCCGAAGATCATTTTTAAAAGGAAAGTTAACAACATGAAGATATCTTTTAGCAAAAAAAAGTTATGAAAAAATCAAAATTCGAAAATCTGCAAGTATCAAACTTCACCTTTTGCGAATATAACGCTATGTAACGTTCCACACAACTTATTTCATATTTTTGAATAAATTGAGCTGTTCTACTTGGAAAAAAAGTGAACCTTGGAAAAAATATTTTTGATGAAAACTCATTAAACAACACCAAACATTATCGAATCACATCACAACAAACCGCACCAAACCACATCACACCAAACCGCACAAAATCACATCACACCAAACCGCACCAAATCACACCACACTATACTACACCACACCACACCACGCTATACCACGCCACATCACACCACACCACACCACGCTAAACCACGCCACATCACATTACACCACGCTATACCACGCCACACCACACCACACCACCCTAAACCACGCCACATCACATCACACCACGCTATACCACGCCACACCACACCACACCACCCTAAACCACGCCACATCACACCACACCACGCTATACCACGCCACATCACACCACACCACGCCACATCACACCACACCACGCCACACCACACCACGATTTGAGGCTTACTCCTTTGAAGCTCCTTTCGGACGAATACATTATTGCAACTAGGCTGCATCAGTCCTCCTCATTTGTCTGCGTCTTTTGCGCATCAAGAAATCTTCTTTCTGTATGTTGTGTGTATGTGCGTATATGTTTGTGTGTATGTATGTATATTTTTGTGTGTATGTGCGTATGTTTGTGCATGTGTGCGGGTGCACGCAAGTTTTTGTATGTGTGCACGCATGTTTGTGTCTGTGTACGCGAATGTTTGAGGTTGTGTTGGTCTGCTAGCAATTTGTTCAGCGTTTTCCAATTTTGCATGTCCTAGCGCCTTTGGGTTGTTTCATTTTACTCAAAAAAATTTAATGAAGTCTCAGGAATGCTCAAGAAGTAACTTATATGAGGGGTTCGGAAATGCCTGTTTGTAGTGTGTTTCACAGTACCGTTGGCACGCAGTTTGAACACTGCCAAGCATTACTGCGCAAACAAGCACACCTAAAAGAACGTAAAGGCGAGCGAATATGAGCTTCTAGGCTTTTGATTGCTTGTCATAAAGTTGTCTTGGGCGTTTGTGGTTCAGAAATTGATTTTGTGTTTGCAAATGTTAGAAAGATCCAAACGCTGATTCAATGATGGAATGAGAGTGTCTAGAAGGCGCGCTATATCAAGGAAAATGATAAAAGAATGAAGAGAAGGTGGTGACGGAAGGAACAAGCAACTTGGGATGTTCAAGCGAGAACAAAAACATTTATCAATGTTAGTGTGTGTAGTTTTGTGGCGAAGGGGAGTTTTATGTGACTTTTAAGTGTGTGTTCGTGTGTGCGTGTGTTCTTGTGGGTGTGTGTGTTTGTGTGTATATGTCTGTGTTTGTATGAGTGCATAAAAGAACCTATATGTTTAGCATGTATGCGTTAGCTTCATGAATGTGAATTATTACACTTTTATCCTCTGCATGGAAAGTTGTTTTATTTCTCTTTGTGATTTTTTTTTCATTTTTATGAACGTCTTTGTCTTTTTGTTATGGCTATGTCAGTGGCTCAAAGAAATAATTCCGTAATATTGCCGTTCGTGAGCATCCTTTTGTTTGATCCAACATTCCGTGCTCGAAATCTTGGCAATTCCGACCAATTATTTTAACACTAAAGCAGAAGATGTCTTTCCAGCGAACAATTTTTTACAATACTTGATTCTACATTGCGGTGGTATGAAAAGCTGTTGAGAAAATCATTTTGGAAAACGAACTTTTTGAAATTTTTCTGAAACGTAAAGTTCAATTTGGAAAGCGAGTGAAGATTGGAACATGATGCCCGCACAAAAGTATACTTTATTGCCCGCATCAGTTAAACTCGACTTTCTATCTTTTCATAGAAATTAATTCTAAATAAAATTGTTTATAACATAGAAAAAAATATTTAATGACAAAAATAATGTCATAATGGAAAGAATAAATATAATAATTTTTATTAATTTTGTTTTTCTTATTATTATTAATGTTGTTTGGGTTGTTGCTTCCGTTGTCGTTTTCGTCGTTGCTATAGTTGGTTTCTTTGTTATTTTTGTTGTTTTATTTTTGTTTTTGTTGTGTGTCATCTCTGGCGCCTAAGAATGATCTTCAGATGCGCTGTTGTTGACTGTAAAAAGCGCAATAATTTGTCGCTAGAAACCAACGTTTCACGTTCAAGGCAAGGCTTCGTCTGCAAGCCCTGTTTCAAAACAGGGCTTGCAGACGAAGCCTTGTGTGTTCTTTGAGCTCACTAGATCCTCGCCTACCAACAAACTATAGACCTATATCTAATCTTTCTTTTATTTCGAAATTTTCAAAAAAGGTTGTTTATCTTTAGTTTCTTTTTTGAAGCTCACAATCTGCTCCCTCCTACTCAATATGGATTCCATTTTTTCCATAGCACTGAAAGTTTTTTTTCAAAAGTCTACAACGATTTAATACTTTTTTCTTACAAAGGTAACATTTCTTCTTTTCTTTACTTAGGTTTATTTTCCGCTGTGACACTTGTAACCAATCTTTACAACTTCAGCAACTTGAAATTTTTGTTGCTATCTCTAGACCTTTTCCTTGAATGATTCTCTTTTATCTTCCCAACAGAAGTTTTGTAGTTTTTATGAACAATTATCATTCTACCCTTCCTTCTTTTCTATTTGGTGTTGTTCAAGTTTCTGTCCTGGTCCTCTCCTTTTCATTCTCTATACTTTTGAACTCTCCAGAATGATTTCATCATTTTCTCTTCAGTGTCAACTCTATGCTGACGATTCTTACATCTTTACTTCATTTCCTTTATTTGATTTATCTTCTACCGTTTTTAATAATTTTTTTGTATCATAAAAATAATCTCATGGAGGGATTCTATATTTCCCAAACACAACCTTTCTGGATGGTGGGAGTGTTTTGACGTTGACTTAAGTTTTGACTTAAGTGCAGATTTGAACTAAAATCCTAAAGTTCACTTCGACATCATACACTCTTGAGAAAAAAGTAGAAGATGAAGAGTGGGATGAACAGCTCTGATTGGGATATTTTGGCCTTCCACAGTGCATATCAGATAGGTTGGATTGGTTTGTCTACTATAAAAAACGGCATATCACCGTAAACCACGCAAAGTAAGGGCGGTTGCCCATAAGCAGAAGCAAAGTTGTTATCTTCAGTACAACTGCAGTGGCTGTTTTGATCCATTCCTGCTTGCCACAGACTATCCACAGACGCAGTAGCACGAACGACCAAACGTAGTTGCTTGCTGACGACAATGGAAGTGCCTTTTGGGTTTTCACTTGAGCTCCTTTTGCCTCGTCGTGGCCATAATACCACTGGGTATCAGACCTTTCTGACTCGAGTGGTCCTACCAAGTATATGAGTTTCCGATGGCTTAGCTTTGACATTACCCGTTGCCACCGCCCCTACCACGGTGAAGGAGAGGTGGACTTTAAGAGGGGTTTTTGTTGTTGATGTTGTTGTAACTATTATTATAGTTTCTTGCTTTGGCGCTTTAAAAATTTCATTTTTTATTATTTATTATTAAAAGTAAATAAAATTTAAAAAAAAATGTATTTTTCATTTGAGAAAAGATTTAAAATAAATTGAACGAAAACAATCAAAGTTGAAAGTTCTTTCGCACTTAAATCTTTCAATGATGGCCGAGAATGGAGGGATGAAAGCGAAATGAAAGGTGTTGTTTGCGTGTGTTTTCAAGCCAATAGCTCTGCTCCGTTATTGTTATTGCTTGGGAATACACGAGGATGCGCCTCTCCGTCGTCAAAGTCGTCTGCTTGTCGCTCTTAATGTCCTTCTTTGGATCTTTTTCTATACTCTTCTCTGTATCCTTATTTACATCTTTTTTTGTATCATTTTTCAGGTTTTTGTTTTAACATGGTTGTATTCCTTTTGACCCTTTTGTATATTCTATTTTGTATTTTTATTAGATCTTTGTACTTTTGAATAGCCTTCTACCACTTACACACTTCCCTGAGTGCCCCATAAAACTGGAACATTTCAACTAAAAAACTGATGATCATTTTTTACATTTGCTCGTATGTATGTGTTTGTACAGCCTGTATTTATTTGTATAACAAGTATTTGTTTTTAAAATTTTCATGTGTTTGTATGAATTGTATGTGTTTGTATAAATTGTATGTGTTTGTATAAAATATATGTGTTTGTATCAGTTCTGTGTTTGTATAAATTTAATTTGTTTTTATAACGTGTATTTGTCGTACCATTTGAAAAAAGGAATTTTTTATTGTATTTTGCTATACTGAGTAGGCAGTATAAATTTAAAAAGTTTGTGAAAAGTGGCTTCGAATGATAAAGGAACCCAAGTTTAATTGGAAATTAAAAAGCTTTCCACTAATATTAAAATGATTTTTCGGAAAAAAAAGTGTAATTATCTTCGAAAAGCAAATTAATTGAAAGGTTTCACAGCGCTGTTCATCCATCAGTTGCACCGTTTATTTCAATTACTTAAACTATGCCGTCGCCTCATTCATTCATCAAGGTTGTGTCTCCACATCTCGTGTTGATTTGTGAAGAGGCCAGAAAGGCCGCTGTGTCAGTTGTATGCACGACGTTGATGAGGCGTTGAAGTTTCTAAGAAAATATTTAAAGAATTTTTCTGAAGAATTATTTCTTGGAAAATTCTTTTTAAAATTACACGATGGTTTCATTACAAACGGCTTTAATTTAATTATTTCTAACTTTTTTAACTTCGCTAATTTTAAAAATTATTTTTTAATGAAAAAAAAACCAACGAAGAGGTAGTTTTGCAAATTGAGACGTTGAAACTCTCAAACAAATGAGAGTATGCATAGCCATGCTCGAGAAAAAATTAAGTACGAAAAGGAAATATTTACGCGTGCGTATGCACTTCACACACGTAAAGCAACATACACAAAGGACATAAGCCGCATGTAAGACATAGAAATTACCTAGAAAATGCCTTTATATGAAATTTCGCTCTTATTTGTGTTTTATTAACGTTTTTTGATAAGTTTGTTTATTCAATTTTTTTTTGTTTTTATACGTTTTTTATATTTTTTCATTTTTTTCGAATGACAAAGAAGTTTAGTTTTTTTCAAGTGAGAGATTTTGAATTAACTCATAAATTTTCTTTGTCTCATTGTTTCAACTTCAACACCATTTAAATTAGAAGTGTATTTTATCACACCGTAAGTTATAGTTTTTTACAACATTTCCAAAAAGCTCCATAAAAAAAACAAAATAGCATACATACATAACCTCCATACGCAACAATAGGTCGCTTGTATACAAAATATTTCTACAAAGGCCTTGTGACAAATTTGTTTGCATAATTTTCAACTTAGTCTTGTGATGAGCAGACAGTGCAAACATTGGCAGTGGTCAGGCAGGTTTGTTTGCGTGCTTGTGAGTGGCTGCTTTATGTGCTTCGTGTGATTAGCGCTGTGGCGCTGCATGGTGATGTTACTGATGTCGTTATAAATAGCGAAAAAAATTTAACATTGTTAAAATTTTTGGAGTTTTTATCAATTTCTTCCATAGACTTTATTCAAGCAACTTCAGACAGACGATGGAGCTGGTCCAAGCATGGCGAACAGTCGAACTTAAAAAGAATGGTCAAATTAACGCAAACTGTGATATTACAAAAAAATTAAATTAATTTTTTTTAACTTACAGAAAAAACCTAATTGAATCAAAAAAAAATAGTGGTCGGTTTTTTAGTTAATTATAAATAAAAATAATTCCAACCACAGAGACTTTTGAACGTTGAAACGGCAAAACTGCACTCACAGAGTGAGTTTTTTAACAAAAACATTTCAAAATTGTTAGATTCAAATTCACCAGTTGAACACAACAATGGATGAATTGAGAAGGCTTGGACGCCTTAAACTTCACAGACTTGACCACTACTACATCATTTCATCAGCAAGCTGTATGCTTGATTTCCATTGCGCTGCTATAAAAGACCTATTCCAAGGAAGAGCATGAATACATACAACCAAAAATTAACTGAGAAAGCTCAAGTTGCACAAGGATCAAGAGACTTGAACACTGTCTATAAACTCCTGTCTGTGGCTTCGGAATTCTAAGGGCTCAATGCCACTATAATAATATTCGTATTTGTATTGTATTGTATTTTATTGTCTGTATCATTCTACGGCAAGTTATATGATTCAACTCTAACCCATTAATAATGAGAAACTGACAATTTTGCTTTCAAATCTTAACTTTATTTCACTTTTTCCCCAACATTCAGGAAACTTTCTCTCTTTTTTGGAAATCTCAACTTTTTATATTTGCTAACAATTCATTGTTCAGTATTGGTAGTTATTGCTTTCCTAGGACTGAACGGGAGCGCCTCAGTTGCTTGTCTTGGTGCTTTATAGATAGGAATTCGTACCTCAATGTGGAACCTTTTAAACATTCACTGTTTCAAGTTTTCACAGGTTTATTTTCAGTTTACTTCTCAGTGAAACGATCATGTCATTTAGGAGGAAACCCTCACCACCGTGTAAGATTGCCTGTTTGCAGAAGTTAAGACTGTATGTGGTATTTTTAAGCGGAGCAAATGGGTGTGAGTCCCCTTAATGGCACCCACTGCATTTGGTCCTTTCATTGCATTGTGCCCTTTCGGATTTTCGATTAACAATGTTTTCTCTTTCACTTAATGCCAACTACTCATTATTTTCAGTCATTTACTCTTTCTTCCATCTTTTACGACATCAACCCACGCTTTCAACATCCATTCCCTCATCACTACGATTAATCTCTACAGCATCTTTCATCATACACTAAGCAAACATCTAACCACCAAGCATGCACTAATATTCCGGGTCTCTCTGGTAATTAACGCCATAACATTAACAAAGAACGTATGATATTGCCAACAATTCTCATAAATAATTCTACATTTACTATACACTTCATAAATTACATTCTAAATTTCAATACATTTTTTATTATCTTTCAAAACATATAATCACATCTTCAATACAAACTATTATAGCTTTTAATACATATGTTTATAGATTTTGATGCTGATTTTAATAATTACTTTATTTTAATTTGAAAGAGATTTTGATATATTTTGAAAAAAATAATTATTTATTTGGAGGAGAATTATTATTTTATTACATATTATTATATTCTCTCATATCAATGCGTTTTTTAGTTTGTTTCCTTATTTATGAATTCGTTTATTGAGGGTCATCGGAAACGGCATAAAAGAGATAGCGATAATAACGCTGATATTAATAAATAAATTTCAAACACAATAGTCTTGTATTGCTTAGAAGGTTTTTATTCCAAAAAACCATGCGCAAGCCTTTTCGGCCTTCGTTCAAATGTCCCTGCTGTTTTTTTTCTCGCCAAAGAGTAACTATTTAACTTCATTTGGCCATAGGTTCCTCAAATTATTTACTAAAAGCGTAGTCTTCAAAAAAGAAGTTAGAATCGTTTTTTCGTTCCTTTCTTTATAATTTCACTGAATATTTTACGTTGCAAACGATCATGGCGGGCTGTAAAGCTTGTTAAATATTCAAAAATAATTGTGATGTACATGAAATGAGAAAAATTTGAAGACTTCATGAATGTTTTGAAAACGGTGCAAATAATTTTCAATCTTATTGTTACTCTAGGTTGATTGAACTAGATTTGAATCGCTTGAAACATCCATCTAATCGGTGCATTGATTAATTCTCAAACGATTTTAGAGTCCAGAGTCGGATGATATTTTCGCATTTGGGGCAAATTTTTGTTTCCAACTGCTCTATTCAGGTGAATTCTTCTGAATGTCGTTTGATTTTGCCCGTTTCTCATTTATTTTTGAGTCTTCGATGTTTTTATTAGGAATGGCGTTTCATAATGACGCCATGTTGTGATCTAGTAAGTGATTGAGTCGGCACTGGTGTTATTACACCAAGCAAAGGTAAACAATCATACACGCCGCAATAATTGTGTTTTCTTTACTTTCTCTCATCAAAGCCACATGATCTACCTCTTCTTCTTCTGACCACTGAACCGCTCTTGCCATATTGGTCATAACAACGATAAACACTTGCACAAAGTTGGAGCAATTGTTCCAGCTGAGAGCTTTCTTTTTATAATCCAATCTACATCTAATTTTTTCAACAAAATCCTTTCAACCGGATTATTGAATTTGTAATTCATCAAAATTCCATATGCTTTCACAAATAAACTTCGATATATTTTCGATTCCCAATTGTCTTCTTTAATTTTCTACAGGTTTCTTGACCACAGTTTGCGCATCGCTTTTCATGGGCTGTAACAAATCAATGAGTCACCATTCGAATTTACGTTAACATCGGTCTCCACAGAAGAAGTGTCTTTTGCGTCAGTCTCTCATGCAACACCCTTCTGCTGAGTAAGTTGTCAATCACGGCATGCTTTTCAGCAAAGATTTAAAGAGTAGAATGTACATCGTCATAATAGAGTTTCATCGTCAAAAGATAAATCTTCCAATAAATGGATGAAAGTTGTAGCACGGCCGTATGAGGTCATAAAACTTCAGAGAGTTTTTCTCTGAAAAAGATTTTAAAAACTACATTTGGACTAGAGAAAAAATTTTAAAGCTCTTGAATCAAAGTTTCGCTCAATAGTTTAAAGAATGGTCGTTGTCGGAGAGGCAGGAAGATGCGAGTTTCGAGCATCCGTCACAACTTCTCATTGCTGCACCTCTCTTTATGGCTTCTGCATATTTCCTACAGAATCATTCTATCAGGCAGTTTGAAGGAACGTTAACCCGTTGCACCGACTGAGACTTCATTTCAAGTTGAGATGGCATGCGTGGGTGGATGCGTTTTCACGAGCTGACACATGCACTCACACAAACATCCATGGAGTAGCAGTAGTGTTGTATTAATAGATCAGCAACGTCAGCTCGAAAAAAACTTTCAATCATTCATCGCTTCATAAATTCATCACAAAAATCTATTCTCTGTGCCAGAAACAAGTAGACAAAATTCATAAACTGAATCTTTTATTCAAGGAAACCTCTTATCAAGACGGAACCTCTTTTCGTTCAAGTTAAGGTAAATGAATGCCTTGTTGAAACTGTTTTGGTTTTGCATAATTTTTCTTGAGGCCAAGTGTGTGATATAATAAAAAGTTGCATGCAACTCGTTTCGTAATTTTCAACTCGCTTCAAGGAACACCAAGTATCATTCTCCTCGTTATTTTTTTGTGTTTTTATTTTTTAAATCTTTTTTCATTTTTTCAAATCTATTTGTTGTTATTTATTCATAAATATTCATGATGATTTTTGTTCTTTTTCGAACTGTAAAGGCGCCCTTCATATTAACTCTCCTGTACTCACCATTAGTTATTCCCTTATTGAAACTCCACCTCTCGATTATTCATCCTAGCCCTTCCATTTAGTCTTTAGCGTTTTTTTGTCGTGTTCTGAGAAGTTCGGTTTTTAGTTGTCAGTTGGACTTGGTAAGAAAATCAACCAACCTCACACTCAACTCCATGTCACGTGACTACTCCACCACCTCTTCACCCTACCCAAGATATAAAAAAATGATTTTCCAGCCACATGCTATTTTCAGCACAAACGAGACCGAGTTTAATTTGAAAACTGAAATATTGGGTAATTATAAAAATAATTATAAATAAAAATGTGAAATAAAGAAATAAATTTGAAAAAGTGAATGAGAAACACAATAAAACGGGCATAAAGCGCTGGTGTTTCCATGGTGCGGTGGCGGCAGTGCTAATAATAGTGTCTTCTGTAACTCAATTACTCTAATTGACCAGATGATATCACCCAAAAGACTGACAGTGACAAAATTAAATCCCTTTCTCACTGGCGCCTACACGAAATTTTCGAAACCAGATTTAAACTTTTTTTTAATTTGTTTTTGTTGGAAATTTGCAAAAAGTCAATTCACTTTGAAATTTTTAAAGGCTTTTTAGTAAATTTTCAATAACTATGAAATAAGTGGGATGATCGCCAAAAAGCACACGACCTTATTGTTTTTTTATCACTTTTTATTAAAATCTTTAATTGAAAACAGCTATCTATAATTTGTGTCATAAATAGATTACGAGATAACTTATGTGGAATAAACTTTTAAAGTATCAAAGGTATAAAAGCTTTAAGTTAGATAAATATCTACACAAATATACTACGCGCCATATTATACGAGGGCGGTGGACTTCTAAATGGGATTTAATATTCATGATAAGCCAGGGTCAGTAAATAATAAAAAGAAGTTTTATGTGCCTAAGGCCGATATAATGCATAGATAATACAATTATTTCTGTAACATAATCATCTATATGTCTTATAACGAAAAATATTATTAAATATGACGCGTTTTTTATAAATAAGTGAACTTTTGAAACTTTGTGAATTTTAATTTCAAGTAACTTTGGTGTTGAAGTTGAAAACTAAATTGAAATTAGAAAGTTAGAACTAACTTCTATAATCATACCTATTCGAAAGTTAAAATTTCTCATTTAGATATCAACATAATTTATATGCAAATGAAAAAAATTCAAATATACTCGAGATTTATTGAAGAAAATTATCTTTCGAAATCCAAAAACAAATTAAAATTTTAATGGATTCATAAACAAGAATATTAATCCCACTCCGAATCGTAAACTTTTTTTATGTTTTTATTTTCAAGAATAAAGCCGTGAGTAATATTTTTGAAATAATCTCTTCTTCAAAATTTAAACTTGAATCCACTTTTTCTTTTCATATGGCGTTTATAGCGATCTCAAAAACGGACCTGACGACAACGGTTCAGCTGCAAGAGACACTGATGGAGCTCAATCACCAAATGTCTTTGAAGCTCCTCCACCACCACCACTCCACTTCATTGCTGCTTGATGACTTTCTGACAATGCCAAAATTCGAGTTCTTATCGTCAAGTTATGGCAATATGCAAGGATTGGCATTGAGAAGAGCCTCGTAAAAGGCAGTTCCCATTGCGCTTCTCGTGATTTCAAAATAATCCTATTGATTTTTAATGCTTGTCATATGGGTTCGTTTTTGTAAGCTTTTCGAAATTGTTTTCGTCTTTTTATTTTTCTTAAGAAATTGACATATGTTTGTAAATAAGAATTTTTTTCTAGAATAAATTGTTCAACCAATACGAAATTCTATTTTATAATGTAACATGCTAAAACAAAAAGTTGACCTACCACAAAAGATCGAAACAATCAACTGAGACTGCTTATCACTTGTCTTTTATCTGATTATTTTTAAACAATTAATTGTAAGGTTCCTTTATTGTATCCAGTGAGCATCACTGACCGAAATAAAAACATTGGTGTGGTCAAAAAAGTTGTTTGTCGTCGTCGTCGTCGTCATCAACATCATCATCAGCATCATTATCATCATCATCATCATTATCATCATCATCATCATCATCATCATCATCATCATCATCATCATCATCATCATTATCATCATCATCATCATCATCATCATCATCATTCTGTAGTATTTTTCAACTTTCCTTTCAGTATTTTTCAAGTTTTTCTACAGTATTTTTTAATTTTTTGCTTATGTTCGAAATAATTCTCCTTATTGCAATTCCTCGCCCTTCCATCTTCCATATTCATTTCCATTCAAACTTGATCTCATATTTGGAATTTCATTTATCTTCAAACGCCTGCTTTTATGTTTTCTACTCTCTGTTCCAAAATATTTTTGTAAGATTGAACAATAAAGGTCCTTATTGAGTTGGCAGTTATTGTTCTTACGTGTAAATATTCAGTTATCTATATGTGAGCTTGAGAGAACGTTTGAAAATATTTTTGTGCAAAGTTAACTGTTATTAAGCCAATTACAGAGACTTCTTGTTCCATAAAGCACAAAATTCTGAAACAGTCTGTTTTATGAGTGAATTAAAAATTTACGAAAATTCCGAAAAGTAAAAACTTCTTGAAAATTACGAAAAAATGACACCTTCGACTTTAAAAGTGGAAAAATAATATTTCGTTCCTTTGTATGTCTGTGTCTGTATGCCTGTGTGTATGTCTTGATGTCATTACTTCTATGTTGCGTCTTTGTTCTGCTGAATATTTAAACAGAATAATTTTTTAATATGTCTTTATATATGTATTTATATGTCTTGGAATTCCGAGTTTCCAAAAATCAAAGCCACAATTTTTTTATATTTGATAAACCAAAAGATTAATTGGAGTCAGCGGAAAAAACACCTAAATCTGAAGCCGGACAGAAGCAGGAAAGGAGACATTCGGATCAATGGACGGGCTAGCTGTGAGTTAGAGGGGTGTGCATGCACAGATTTTGTTTTAAAACAACAGTTCAAAATATAAATGGAGTTTTAATAAAATAAAACCAAAATTATTTGATGAATTTTCAGCTCCAAGTTTCATAGGCTGGTTTTATTCAATTCAATTCAAATTTCAGTGATAATAAATACATTTTTAACCACCTATGGCCGTTTGGTGTCTTTCATTTCCCTCTTAAAGCAAATCCTTTTATCAATTATTTTCGCTTTGAATTTTAGATGTTAATTCATACAAATTTAAATATTCTAAACTTTTCTATTTGGTAGTTCTGATGAGTTGAAGACATGACCGCGCGGCTTCTTCGCATAAAAAATTCAGCACCGAAAGCAAATCGACAGGCAACAACTTCAAGCAACAACTTCAAGCAACAACTTCAAGCAACAACTTCAAGCAACAACTTCAAGCAACAACTTCAAGCAACAACTTCAAGCAACAACTGGCAGACAACAACTTCAAGCGCTGCTCCAAATCCTTTTCATCTTGCGCAGCAACAGGCACTCGATTCTCGCATCGCTCGTCCAGTCTTGTTCGTCAAAGGGGCTCTCACCGTGCACTTCGTCGAAGCATTTGTGAAATAAACAACGTCTCTTGAAAAAAAAGCGGAAACATTATTAAGTTTCATCAAAGGACTTACAGAGTTGACTTTAATAAAAAAAATCGTCAGTTGGAAAGAAAAAGGTGGAGAAGGCATGTGATGAGAAGTGAAATATGGGTCTGGGGATGGTCACTATGGCAGGGAAGGAAAGAGAATGAGGAAAAGCCACCGCAACATGGTTGAATTCAATGCAAAAATAAATGATGAAAAACAGACAAAAGATTGAATGCACGGAGGACTATGCTGGGATGATCCTACTGAATTGTCTTCCACTCCGTTGAACAAAACATGAATAAAAAATTTTTTATTGCTCAAATTATTTTTTTCAGTAAATTTTACATTTTCCCATTTCAATTTACTACCAGCTAAGGACGGTTTAGTTAAGGTTTTCAACTATTTGTAAAGTTTCAAACGTTCTTTCGACTTTGTTTCTATACAGACTGTAGAAATATTGATAACAGCATCATGTTATCATCGAGGCTGAAAAATCTTTCAAAATTAAAAAAAGAAAAGTTTGAAAAATCATAAACTCCCTGCGTACGAATATCTACATGCTTCACGCTAGAAGAAAAAAACTAGAGTTTAGTAACAAAAGTAAATAGTAATATTGTTCGTTGACAATTGAAAAATATAAAAGGTTTTGATGAAATTTTTAATGAAAGTGATAATTTATTGAAGCAGAAGTTGATTCTGGTGTTGAGTTGAATTTTTTTTAAATTGATTTATTGTTTTAAATTAATATTTCATTGTGTTTAATATTTTTTCAACTTTTTCTCTTCGAGTTGTTCATTTCGTAGGTTCAATGCCTACTTTTATGACTGATAACATTCTGTTTTCGTATATTTCAATGTTTTCTTTTTTAGTTCGACTAATCGCCTAGTTTTTGTAATATTTCCAGGGTATGTCTAAACTTGATCTAATAAAGACTATAAAAATATATAAAAAGCACACATCAGGAAGAAGCAAGAGGCGAAACTTTAGTTGGAAATATTAATGAAGGGTGGAGAACAACGAGAAGAACGTATATCATACATATTGAGGTAGTTGAAATGTACAAAAAATTAAAAAAGAGACTAAAAATTGTTTTTAAAAGTTGTTTATATATATTTAATAAAATTATAATGCATATTTTAAAAATGGTATAATATAGTGGTGAATTAAAGTGGAGAAAACAAAGTTTAAATTAATTTTTAAATATACACGTGAGTTCTTCAAATACATTTGGAAAAAAAGTTTTGACATTTTGCTATAAAAATTCTTCAAAGAAATTTGATGGAGATATCTTTAAAATATTTAACTAAAAGATTTTAATTTTTTTTTTAATTATATTTTTTTATTAATTATTTGTTTTAGAATTCAAAATAAATTTCATAATTTTATAATGTTTAGAAGGTAAGCATTTTTCAAAAATAATTTTTTTACATATTTTCAAAAAAAATCTTTCCAAAAATAGTTTATGTATCTTTTAAAATATTTTTTCAAAAAACAAAAAAATTATTTTTTTAAAAAGTGAAAAATTGATTTTATAAAAATATTTTTTTTAAATTATTCTATTTTACATTGAACTTTTCCATTTTTAAATGAATAATTCAATTTTTGTTTTTTTTTCACGATTATAGTTATAAATGACTTTCATTCATTTCAATATAAAATTATTCTCATTAACCATTCAAATATCACTTCAAAATTCTCTAATCACTTAGGCTACATTATCTTAGAATTAAATTCACTTTGAAATTTCTAAAGAATATAAAAATTAAAAAAGTTTCATCTTTGTGAGACGACAGTTGCTAGACACCAAATGACAAAAGCTTCGTCACTTGAAAACAGGAACAATATGCGATTGAGTTCCATGCACTGAACTGATGGTTGCGCTGTTTAGTTACCACTGCAACCCTTCCCGTTCCATCCACTACCCTCACTTCACTTTTTTCACCCTCTCCCCCTCTCACCTTCTCACCCTTTCACCCTTCACTTCTTATCTCTCATTTTTTCACCTTTCACCCCTCACAGCTCTCTCACCTCTCCCATCTCTTTCACCTCTCTCCTCTTTCACCAGCTCTAACTTACAAAACTATCACTCATAAATCTCAAATCGATGATCTTACAAAGATTTTTATTATTCAAATATAACAAAGAATGTAATTTTCTCGATGGTTCTTTTTCGTTATCAGCAGATAGAAAAACCATTTTGTTGTTTTGGTGTTTTGATTGTTCCGCGGTTAATTCACACTTAATGAAAATGCGCCGTTTTCCTTAAAAGTCTGCTTGAAACCATAATTTTGTCATGCAAAATGATCAAAAAAACTTGAAATGTTGATTTTAATAGCAATTCAAAACAACCACTCAGTACTCTTGTCATTTAAAGCTGAATAAAGAGTCATTAATGCGTTTTCTAGTTTAAAAGTTCGAAAACATGGCCGAATATATGAATTATTTGCAGGAATAGGAAATTATAAAATTAGAAAAGTTCTAGGTGTGGATAGTAAATTTATTACATATAATTTCTGTAAAAATTTAGCTTTCACCAAAAACCTTTTGGTCATACCTTCAATGTAAATTTTTGGAAATGTTCCCGAAACAAGCCAAAAACATGCGATTATGAGAATCAAATAAAAAGTTGTGGTAATGCTTACACGATCCATTGTGGATAAGCATTGTTTTTTCAGTGAGCAAGGAACATTTGATGATGAGAACAAAATAGTTGATGTTGTAAAGCGTTCATTATAATTATATTCGTATAATTCATCATAATTCATCATGAATTGAACTAGTTAAACAAACAAGCGTGGCGTATTTGAAAGATGTTGGTGCCGTCAAACACATGTTGGATGGCTGTTGTTGAAGAACTAATCATTTGAGAAGTGGTTGTTGAGATATTGAAGTTTTTAGGATTGAATGGATTGATAGAAAAGGTTTGGTTCAGAGACTCATGTTCTGATGGTCATCATGTGATGAAGCACGTCGACCAAGCTTGAAACACTCCATGCTTGAGCCTCACAACTGTCTACGCAGTGCTGTAATGGTGGTGGTGATGGTTATGATGATGGAAGTGGAGGTTGTTAAAGTTGTGGTTGTGAAAATGGTGATTAAGATAGTAGGGATGATGGCTGTGGCAGTGATGGTTGTGAAAGTGGTTTGGTGATCATCGTAAGAGAAAAAACGGAATAAACATATTGATATATGAAGATTGCGTAAGGAATTTCAAAAAGGAAGTGAGTGTTGAAAACGCTGAATTGTTTCAAACAAATAGTGTTCAAAAGCTGATAAAAGTTGAAGTCGTCAGGCATTTTTTCGAATTGACTCATGATAAATTTGCTTTCCAAAACGAGGGTGTATGGATATTCAGTGTCAAAAGACTATTGAGTTTATTTTTCTGAAAGCTTTAAAGTTTTTTCAATTAAGGTTTCAAATGGTCGGATAATTTAATTATTTTCTTCACGATTTCAAGGATCAAACTATGAAATCTCTAGCAGTTCTTATTACTGCTCCTTTTCTGGCTTTTCTTTGCAAGATGAAAAAACTTTCTCTTGATAAATTTATCCTTCACAAAAATATTTCAAAAAGGTTTTTGAAATTCTTGTCTCCGTGAATAAATTTTGCGCTTTTGCTATCATTGTTTTGAATTTTTTTTATAAAGGTGAGACAAAAGGGAATCTCAGCAAATAAATGTTTTATTTGGCTTCTTTTCACTCTATGAAAAGTAATTTTTCATTATGAAAAATGCAAAAATGATATTTTCAAAATGAAGAAGTGGAATATGATTTATGAGACCTTCATTAAAAAACAAATATTTTTTTGTTAACTTAATTACCGTTTTTTAAAATGCAACTTTAAAATACGTATGAAAAGTGAAAAAAGGTCAAACAATCTGCAAAGATAATCTAAAGTTTAAAGAATTTTTTTTAATTCAAGAAATAAAAAAAAGAAAAATCCCAAGAAAATGTGCGTGAAAGTTGAAGATATATTTTGAAAAAGCTTCTGAAAGAGCTAATAGAGAGATTGTGCTTTTGAAACGACGTCTGAAACACAAGCCGATGCAATTAAGTCTGTAAACTTTGAAAACATCTTGAGGTCGTTTGAAAGTCAAAACATTTAGCTGTCACTTTCG
>OX387248.1:5684180-5689180 GCA_947562095.1 Branchellion lobata
AATCGAATTTTTAAAGCGCCGAGGAAAGAGACTGAGACGCGAGTATTATTATTATCGCAAAATTAGTTTTTTAAGCATTTTTCAATTTATGAATATATTTATTAAAATAAATAAAAAAAATTAAAATTTCATTTTTACAAAATAATCCATTGAGATCTACCATTCCGGAAAGGGGTACGAAGGAGACGGAAGTGAAGCGGTAGCTTTTATCATGTGAACAGTGAGCTTCATCGCTGATATATTACCATTAGCGACAATAGCCAAAAAAAGCACTAACGCCCGAATAATCTAATAAAGGCCTGCACTCGAACCCTTTGAGTAACAAATTGATATGGCCAATGCAATAATATAAACGAAATTAAGTTTTTTTATAATTTTTTTAAATTTTTATTATTAAAGTAATTTTTGATTATAATTTTTACTATCACTTTTTTGATATAGAATTATTGTTAAAATTTACTTTTCAGTTTATTAGTAGTATTATTAGATTATTGACGACTATTGTTGTTATATGGTGTTGTTTTATATGAGTATTTAAAAAAATAACAAAATATGACTTTATGAAATTATTAATAACAGTCATTTATTGCGAGCACATTTGAGCTTACAAACAATTCCATCCAACTTTTTAAAGATTTTAAAATTTTGAAGAAATCGTATTTTCGTTTTTATTTCACAAGTTACCAAGTAATTAAATAAATCGGTTTTTCCAATTCAATGCTTTTAAAAACATTAAGCTGTGAGTTTACACCATACCACAAATGCTACACTACAGATTATTATACCACACAATACCATACCACAAACTACCACAACACACCAGCCTACATCACGCCACACACCACACACTTTCACACCACAGAACACCAAACCAACTTGGGGTCAAGGGTTTTCATGCCAAGAGGACCCAACAAATGTTTCTCCACCTTCTGCAGTGCCTTCCATGCTTTCTCAACGCTGAAAAGCTCTGGACACTTGAGAGATGGAGTGGAGTTATTAGGTCTGACTGGGCTTGATTCGATTGAAATCTATGAAAAGTTTAAAGTGGCGGGCATGGAATGGGAGAGTAGATGTGAAAAGAAGAGATGTGAGATGGAGGCGGATGTGAAGTAGGGAACAGGTGTAAGCTCGAAAGGTTACAGACGAGATCGGGTTGGTTGATTTTTTGAGTCATTATTAATTGGTTGATTCAGTAGTTGATGAATAGGCAAATTGTTAATCATTGGATGAATGCTTGGATGAATGCTTGGATGAATGCTTGGATGAATGCTTGGATGAATGCTTGGATGAATGCTTGGATGAATGCTTGGATGAATGCTTGGATGAATGCTTGGATGAATGCTTGGATGAATGCTTGGATGAATGCTTGGATGAATGCTTGGATGAATGCTTGGATGAATGCGTAGATGAATGCGTGGATGAATGCGTGGATGAATGCGTGGATGAATGCGTGGATGAATGCGTGGATGAATTCATGGATGAATTCATGGATGAATGCGTGGATGAATGCGTGGATGAATTTGTAGATGAATGCGTGGATGAAGGCGTGGATGAATGCATGGATGAATTTATGGATGAATTCTTGGAAGAAAACTTGAATGAATGCGTGGATGAATGCGTAGATGAAGGCGTGGATGAATGCTTGGATGAATGTTTGGATGAATTCATGGATGAATGCTTGGATGATAACTTGAATGAATGCTTGGATGAATGCTTGGATGAATGCTTGGATGAATGCTTGGATGAATGCTTGGATGAATGCGTGGATGAATACTTGGATGAATGCTTGGATGAATGCTTGGATGAATGCGTGAATGAATGCATGGATGAATTCATGGATGAATGCGTGGATTAATGCATGGATGAATGCGTGGATAAATTCATGGATGAATGCTTGGATGAAAACTTGAATGAATTCGTGGATGAATGCGTGGATGAATTTGTAGATGAATGCGTGGATGAATGCATGGATGAATTTATGGATGAATTCTTGGAAGAAAACTTGAATGAATGCGTGGATGAATGCGTGGATGAATGCGTGGATGAATGCGTGGATGAATGTGTGGATGAATGCGTGGATGAATGCGTGGATGAATGCGTGGATGAATTCATGGATGAATTCATGGATGAATTCATGGATGAATGCGTGGATGAATGCGTGGATGAATTCTTGGATGAATGCGTGGATGAAAGCTTGGATGAATGCTTGGATGAATGCTTGGACGGATACTTGAATGAATGCTTGGATGGATGCTTGAATGGTGACTAGAAAACATGAGAAGCAAAAGAGCAGGGGTTCAGCACACACGACGTAATAACTCAACGAGGCACACAATGATTCCAAAGCTAATAAAAGATGATGGAGCAGGTCTGGAGGAGTTATTGATGACACGAGACACTCACAACGACAATGGCGATGGGGAAGTTACATCGGAGCTGATAGTCGGTGTAACCGTGGGAAGAAGCCACCGAGTCTTTGAAGATATCCGTTCTGTGGATAAGATTCTTTTGGTGTGGTGTGTCGGCATCGCTATAGTCTTGCGTTTCTTCTCCTTCATCTTCATCATTCTTTTCTTCGCCCTTTTCTTTTTCTTGTTTTTGTTTGTTTTTTATGAGATTTTTTCCAACCCAAAAGTGTTTTTCGAAGTTTGTGCTGATCTGCTCATACCACTGCGACCACGTGTGCTCTTCACCCTTGTTGTCTAGGGTTGTGGGTGGAAGGGTGAAAGCTGTAAGGTGTTGGTGAGCTAATGCTTGTTGGTGATTGGATAGTAGCGATGAGTGGGCAAGGTTTGTGCGGATGAATATTATAATTTTTTAATAGAATTTTGTTGGATATATAAATTGATTTGTTAATTAATTGTAAACCGCTGTAGAAACTAGTTTCAAACAGAAATGAATAATTTTAATCTGCCATTTATGAAAACTCCGCTAAAAAAATCAAAAATCTTCAAACACCACACCACAAGTACTTCACCACAACAAAACCATACACCGTACCATGCCACACCAAACCACACCATACCACACCACACCACACCACACCCACCTTTGACTCCTTTAAAGGGGTAAGAGCCATTGGCGTGCACGTGGTGCAGCCACCTCACCACCGAAGCACTCAGAGCCACTATCTCCACCGCCGAGCCATCCCTGCAGAAGGCCCACCATCACTTCAGAGATTATCAATAATACGTTCTAAGGTTCTTTTTTGTACTGCATGGAAGTGTATTAGGTTCCCTTTGATATTTACTGTTTTATTGAAGTTTGTTACACTGCCTTGTATTCTATTGTTTTTTAATACTTCATCAAATTGTATTTATCATAGTGTAATGGGGTATATTGTACTGCGTTTCATCATATTGTATCTCATTTTGTTGTATTGTTTTAAATTGAATTGAATTGCATTTTGTTGTAGGTTTAATATTTGAATGTGGCATAATTTGAATTTATTGGACCGTATCGTGCTTTGTTCCATTCTCATGCATTGCATTCGACTTCATTGCATTGCGATTTATTCCATTGCACGTTATTGCATGTATCGTGGTGTATTCTAAAAGTCAACCTCGAATGAGTGAAAATACTATCTTTGATACGTTTGTATGCAACACTGAAAACTTTCAATGATTCCATCACTCTGTCGGTGAGCGCTGAAGTGAAGTCGGACAGACATCGTCTAACTCACCCTATCAACCCTCACTCAACAAGACCCTCCTCACCCACACACACCTATCAAAATAGCGTTTCAATTGCTTGCCTTGGCGCTTTGACTTTGAAATTTTTTTCTTAATTGAAAGCCATCTTATCTGCCAAATCGCAGCTAACCATTCTTCACTCACCTCATCTGTTTAAATCTCACCTCAATAGCCCTCACCCACCAAATGCCCTTTCACCAGCTTTCACCTCGGAGTGGCAGGAACACCTTTGTTTCCAGCTGCCTCTGAGGATCCCATCTTGTCCATCCACGTGCCACAGTTCCATTTGTTGCCTCCATACACGAAGCCTGTTTTCCAGTCCACTCCGATACACACGTTAAAGCCTTGAAGATGTGAGAAAGAGCGAATCAGTTTTTGTTGTTACCCTTCTTTGTTGAGTCTTCCACCCATGTCATGCTCAGCAACCGACAATGAAACAAACCTTACAAACCATACCTCATCTCTACCCTCTCTTTCACCACCAACACCACCCACCTTCGTCTCTCATTTGAGCATCAATATCAACACCAGCTCTTCTCTCCCTGAACTCCAAACCCTCCGCATGTTTCTGTAGCGCCTCTTGCATCGTCTGTGACAAGCTTTCTTCCTGTGGTGGTGCGCGAGTCAATCACTCTCCTCGTCTTCCCCCTTAACACTCATTCCTAGCTCATTTACCCATTATTTGTACCTCATTAATTCAGAATTGTACCTTAACAGAATTGTACCTTAACTCATAATTGTACCTCATTATCTCATATTCGTACCTCATTAACTCACATTTGTACCTCATTAAGCCATTATTTTTAGTTCATTAGATCGTTGTTTTTAGCTCATTAAAGCATTATGTGGATGGTATTATCAAACGTTTCATTATTACTATTGTTTTTATTATTCTTTACATTTTAAAAACATTATCTCAAGTTTAAAACTTGAATTTCTTTCAAAAGTAAAAAATCGAAAAAGATCGAAAAAGATCGAAAACAAAAGCAACACTGAGAGAAATGTTGAAGGGACGCTGTGACCACCTTGTAACACGCAGTGCATTGCAGACATAAAATATTCACCACATCATACCTCACCATGGAAGGTGTAGTACTCACAACCATCGGTATACAATAACACTTACTCATCCTTGAGACAATATAAGACACCATACGCACCCTTAAAACTCGTCTGGTTAAATACAACTGTAAATATTCTTCCTTTTATTGTATTGTGTTGTATTGTATTATATTATATTGTACTGGTGACGTATTATGATGTATTACACTGTATTATATTTTAATGTTATCTTATTCTGTTGTATTA
>OX387248.1:5696680-5716680 GCA_947562095.1 Branchellion lobata
CCTCTTTTTCCTCCTTCCATCTTTCTCTTTGGCTTTCTTCCTTCTTCTTCTTTTCCACCTTCTCCTCACTTCTCAAACTTATTCTTAACTCTCCTATTTTTCTTTCCAACCTCTTCTCCACCCCCTTCTTCTCAACTCCCATCTCTTCATCTCCTACCCCCCACCTGAATGACGCTTTCATTATCGTGGCTCTGGTCGAGAAAAAGGGCATGAGCCCTGGAGGGTACCATCACTCTCATGGGCGGCTGTATGAACGACCCCACCGGCACACCCCCATACCTGTGCACCAGTCTGCCCAGCTCTCTGGCGCTATGTCCGTTGAGACCTTCTGTGGTGTGGTAGTGGTGTGGAAGTGGTGTGGTGTGGTGTGATGTGGTGTGGTGTGGTGTGGAAGTGGTGTGGTGTGGAAGTGGTGTGGTGTGGTGTGGTTTGGTGTGGTGTGGTGTGGTGTGGTGTGAAAGTGGTGTGGTGTGATGTAGTGTGGTGTGGTGTGGTGTGATGTGGTGTGGTGTGATGTGGTGTGATGTGGTGTGGTGGGATGTAGTGTGGTGTGATGTGGTGTGATGTGGTGTGGTGTGGTGTGAAAGTGGTGTGGTGTGGTGTGATGTTTTGGTGGTGTGGAAGTGATGTGGCAGTGGTGTGGCAGGAGATTTTGGTCGTTGTGCTATCGTTGTTTGTAAAATATTTTTTGGGTTGTTAGTGTTGTGGGTAAATTGTAATGTTTTCTGTGGTGATTTAGGTAGTGGTGAATATAAAATAGAAGTGGCTATGATAATGATGCTGATGATGATGATAATGCTGATGATGATGATGATGATGATGATGATGCTGATGATGATGATGATGCTGATGATGATGATGATGCTGATGATGATGCTGATGATGATGATGATGATGATGATGATGATGTTGATGGTGATGATGATGATGATGATGATGATGATGATGATGATGATGATGATGATGATGACGATGACGATGATGATGGTGATGGTGATGATGATGATGATGATGACGATGACGATGATGATGATGATGATGACGATGATGATGATGATGATGATGAAGATAATATTTGTACTTTATTGGCGGTTAGTATAGTGTCGGTTGAGTGAAAGAAAAAGAACATTTACGAAGAACCAGACGGAAACTATAGAAGACTCCCATATTTGACTCTGAGATCACGAAACAAACAAGAGATAAAATTGAAAAAACCTCTAATGAGAGAGTTGATGCCGAGTCTGTTGATGAAAGTGTTGTCGGCGTACTCGGAGTTGGTGAAAAGCTCGGCAATGACGTACAAGTCTGGTCTCACCTTCCTGGCCTCGTCCAACATGAACTGGTGTTATGGTGGTTTTTATGTAAGTGTTCGTTGGTTGCTGGTGTTTTTTCGTTGTGGGGTTGTGCGTGTTACTGTGTTTATGTGGTGATGGCTTGGTAGGAAATTTGGTGTAGTGGTGATGGTGGTGTTACTTTTAAGTAAGAAAAACATAACTTCGATGAGAATCACCTCAGCCACGTGGATGGGAGTGCTGTGGCAGTTGTCAAGCCTTATGCCATGGAACACCCTTGCCATTTCTATGGAATACTCCCTGCAAGAGGTGCATTTGAGTGGCATTGAACGCTATATGAAAAGAACACGCGACAGTTGAATTCACGTCACTGGATTGTTAATTAATTATTTTCACGAACGTCCTTCCCTTTCAAATTCATTAAATTGACTACAAGAATGTTTTTAAGAAAAAATTCACACATGAGCTAATACCACAAGTCGAAGAAAGAAACCGCAACAAAAGCAATAAAAAGTAAACAACAACATGAAAAACAACAAAAACATGAAAAACAACAACAGCATAAACAACAACAGCAACATAAACAACAACAACAACATAAACAACAACAGCTTTTAAATCATTGTTGTTTAAACTGTTTGTAGCAGAGCGCTTTTGAACAGTGTATAATCAGCGCTAAACAAATGGTTAGATTAGATTAGATTAGATTAGATTAGATTAGATTAGATTAGATTAGATTAGATTAGATTAGATTAGATTAGATTAGATTAGATTAGATTAGATTAGAATAGATTAGATTAGATTAGATTAGATTAGATTAGATTAGATTAACAAGAACGCAGACACCTCATGTGCTTCCATAGGAAGGGACAGTCATCGGGTGAGTTGCCATACCTCAGTTTGGCCACATCCCCCCACGGTATCAACTCCCTTCGCAAGTACACGTTGGAGCCTGGGAAATGTTTTAGAAGGTTACTAAATGTTGTGGAAGGTCGTGAAAGGTTGTTCAATGTTACGGAAGATTTTAGAGGGTTTTCTAAATCAAGATATTCTTCAAAAACTGTACAGAAGTAACCACATAAACTTTATAAATAGTTTAGAAAATATGTAAGCAAGAATAGAACGCAACAGCGCTAAACTGCTACGTTGTGAAAGATTAAAAAAACTCAATTATTTTCACGCCAACTTCACCCCCGTTTCATTAAGAATGTAACCTAATGCTATTTAATCCTTCATTAATGAATTTTGACATTTTCTTTTGCTGACGTTTTGAAGTTATTATTTGTGACATTGTCAAGCTATGAATGGAAAGAGGCTTTTGTTTTGTTAATTCATTCATTTCAATGCAGTTGAGTCCTTCGTTAGTGGAGTAGCCTTGGAACTCTTAGGGGTTGAAAACACCAAAAAGCGTTGTGGAGTATTGTATTTTATTGTATTGTATTGTATTTTTTTTATTGTATTTTCTTTTATTGTATTTTCTTTTATTGTATTTTCTTTTATTGTATTGTATTGTGTTGTATTGTGTTGTGTTGTATTGTGTTGTTTTGTATTGCGTTGTATTGTATTGTATGGTATTGTATTTTGTTGTATGTAATGTATGGTATTGAAGTCCTTTTCAATAACTACTCAAAACTCAAACCATTTTCGGCGAAGTTCCGCATGGGGTCGTCTCCCATGACCCAGCCATTGTTCGCCATGCAGAGGGCCGCTTTCGCGGAGGTCATCGTGGCCTCTTCATTGCCCTCATCACTCGACATCCCAGGAGGCAGCGTGAAATAACTGACGCGCACATAATTAGGTTCATAAAAAATTCAACGCTATGTCATTTTGAGGTGGTTTTCTTAGTTAAATCACTTTTTGAAGTGAAATATTTAATAATAGCTTCAGTCGCTTGCCTTGGCACTTTACAAATTAGCTCCATTAAATAACTTACAAGTTTTATTTTATTTTTCTTAAATACCACAACACCTTTCTTCTTTCTTCTCCCAACCACCATACTTTAACTCTCCTTTTCCTCCAACCCCACTTTTCTCTTTTCCCGCCACCAGTCACATCCCCGCTACCAGTCACATCCCCGCCAGTCACATCCCCGCCACCAGTCACATCCCCGCCAGTCACGCCACCACCGGTCACGCCACCACCAGTCACTTCCACATCAGGGGCGTCTTAGCACTCACGGTGCCCAATTTCAGTCCGTGCTCATCCAAAAACCTCCACCTGACATTTGCCATGAAGTTGTCCAGACCTTGTAAGTGTGTGTTTGTGTGCGTGTGTGTGCGTGTGTGTGCGTGTGTGTTCGTGTGGATAACAAGTGCGTGAATGAGTCATCCAAGCAACGTAAGAGTTCATGAACAATAAAATACAAAGACACACAACCACACAGAATGGCAAAAAAGGACACATAAACACACGCACGCACGCACGCACACGCACACACACAAGCACACACACACAAAACCACCAGTGTTAAGATGACTCTGCATGGTTTCAGCAGCTTTGGCATTGAGATCTTCCAGCTTGGAGGTCAAGCTGCTGCATGCTTGGTTCATGTGGCTGTCATGCTTGACCTTGTGCGTGCTTGCTCTGCGTGTGCCACGGAGTTTCAAGCTCGATCATTCAGGAACATTCACATGTTACACACTGATACACGAGCATAATTAGAACTAATAAACAATTTTAAATAATAATAAAAAGTTAAGACAAAATTTGAAAGCTTTAATTAGTGTGAAAGGTGTGTTAAAGAAGGCAGAGAAGCACAAGGAGGTGTAGTAGTGATGCACGGCAAGGGGCAGGTCTATGGAGCAGTGCAGTCTGCGACACAGAGGGTCTGGTATCAGTTCTATCTCCCCATACGGCCTGTCATCGGCCCTTTTACCGCCTGTGGGGGTCAAATGGTCAAATGCCTTGACTCCTTAAACAAATTGCTGTTGGAACTGTTTGTGGACTGAATTTGTTTGGCTGGTCTTCTAGCCATTCATTCAGATGTAAATCGCTCCACCCTTTCAAGTACTTTTCTGTCTATTCGACTACTCACTTTTTTATACACCCATCGACCAGTTCGTACCACCATGTGCTCATCTATATGCCTAACCATGCATCTGTCCACCACGCATCTACCCACCATGCATCTACCCACCATGCATCTACCCACCATGCATCTGCCCACCATGCATCTACCCACCAT
This sequence comes from Branchellion lobata, assembly GCA_947562095.1. Taxonomy (NCBI): domain Eukaryota; kingdom Metazoa; phylum Annelida; class Clitellata; order Hirudinida; family Piscicolidae; genus Branchellion; species Branchellion lobata. The sequence continues at coordinate 5,701,157 of OX387248.1, forward strand.
GCATCTACCCACCATGCATCTACCCACCATGCATCTGCCCACCATGCATCTACCCACCATGCATCTACCCACCATGCATCTACCCACCATGCATCTACCCACCATGCATCTACCCACCATGCATCTACCCACCATGCATCTACCCACCATGCATCTACCCACCATGCATCTACCCACCATGCATCTGTCCACCATGCATCTACCCACCATGCATCTACCCACTATGCATCTACCCACCATGCATCTACCCACCATGCATCTACACACCATGCATCTGTCCACCATGCATCTACCCACCATGCATGAATTCATTTATTCAGTCATCCATCCATCCATCCACTAGCAACATTCCCATTCAGCCAGCTCAAACTCACTGATAATTGTCTTTTTGAACTGCGTGATGATGCTTGCGACGTCACACTGGGCAAATTGCCAAAAACGATGCTTCAACAGAATCTCTTTGTTCAGAATGTTTCGAATTAGCTGGAGGTTTGTGAAAATTATTTCAATCATATTTTCAGTTGTGAGTATTTCAGTAGTTTTTTCTCATAGTCTTTATTAAATCGAATCTAGGCAAACGCTGGAATGTATTAATACTAGTATGTATATAGAATAAACGTTATTTCCTTCTAAGAAATATTCTAATTTCAAAAATAACATTATTTAAAAAAATTTAATAAGCTTTAAAATACTTTAAAGTTGTGAAACATCGGTTTCATCTCTATGGAACATTCCCCCTCATCAACCTTCTCATCAGCTCCCCCTGATTAACTCCTCTCATAAATATTTCTTAGGCCTCAACCACATTCACCCAGAAGTGGTGTTCAGAGTCGATGGTAGCTGGGAGTCCTCTGTCTTGGTACGAGCCCTCAGCTACCCTGAGACTGAAGTTCCACAGAAGTCTGTCAAACAGGTAGGCAGGCTTGAGGTAGGCGCTGTTCACCAGGTTGTAGGCGCACTCTGGATGAGCTAAGTGGGTGGGTGGACAGAAAAGGATGGATGTTGTGGGTGAGAGAAAATTACCTGATAAACATTATAGTTCTATTTTAATTTTCTTTCTCATATTATACTGTTCGTTTATTCTAGTATAGAGTACAGTTCATGAGTAAGGAATGAGATGCGTTTATAACTTCCAAAGCTTTCTCGCTATGTTGTGATAACATACGCAAAATACGCACTCTATGGTTAAAGTCTGTATTATGGCATTTTTATGATAAAAATTTCAACTATTATTGCATTTTTAATTTTGTGAAAGTACTCCTGAAATGTCGATTTACCCAGACAGGTAAAACTGTTATTCTTTATTTATTAGTAGCTTTTGATATTTCTCTTCTACCACTTCAACGTACCCAAAAGCCATGGACTTTCAATGGCCGTATGATTGAGAACCAGGTCAGTGAGGGACAAAACCTTCGACGAAATTAGAAAATAATGACTTAAATAGAAAAAAATATTATAAACAAATGATCAACTTCTAGATTTGAAAAAAAAGTGAATAAGAAATCTTCGTTGATAACATCACAAATTTAAAAAAAATTCTCACTTCCCAGTCTTCTTTCATCATGTCAACCACAGTCTTGAGAGTATCAGTCGAAGCTTCTATGTTCTGTTAAGAGCAGCTTCGATTGAGGAAAACACGTATTAACGACATGTATGAGATTCATTGATTTGAAAAACTAAAATCGTGTTTTAGGAAACTGTATATAGTTCAAAATTGTTCGAAAAAGTTTGTAAACGCTTTGGCGTATGATAGGCTACCAATATTTGATTGGTTTTAAATCATCACACAAGCTTGGGTGGGTGGATGGGTGGGTTTGTGGATGCGTGGTTGGGTAGGTTTGTGGATGTGTGATCGGGTGGGTGGGTAAATCAAATTCTTTCAACAAACCCCAACGGAGTAACGAGGATCAACTTTGAGTTGATCTTTTATGCTGAAACCTGAATCCGACTGTCCGAGTTCTTGCACTGGTGTGAAGTGCAGCATGTTATACCCACTTTCTTTGGAAACTTGCAAACGTTGCGTCCATTCTGGAAACTTTCCAAGAAGTTTTGGCATCACCGATTGGCAGCAAATAGCATCCATGGGCAGTCGATCGTCCATTTTACCAATCCTTAAAACGGGATCTACCAAAAAGTAGCCACACCCATTTGCATTGAGTGGGTCGCCACTGTATGATTGGGTTCAAAATCAAATTTCTGTTTGAAACTTAATAAATCTTTTGCTGAAAAAACTGTTTAAACAAATTTCACTTCAAGTTGAAAATACAAACCTCCCGTCGATGGTGAAGAAGTAATTGAAGGAACCAGCGAGAACGATTTTCGTGCTTGCATAACAATCAAAATGTTCGATTTTTATTTTTGAGTCGTTCATCCACTCCAACTCTCTATACTTTTTTCTGTTTGGCCCGTCTTTGGGGTCTTGAGGGTGATTCACAAACAACCTCACCTTAAATCCCGTCAAAGAAGCATCAAGAGAAAAATGCAATGTCCATCCTGTTTTAGTTTTTGTGATTGAAGATCAAAAAATATAATAGAAATATGAAGGCTATCTTTAATCTGATCAAAATATTTTAAAATCTAGATTGACAACGCGGATCAGTTAAGTTTATGCATTATTCAAACTTCATTGATTAACCTTTTTCAAGTCTGTAAATTGTAACATCTTCCACAGAGCCACGTTTCAAAATAAAAAGTCTCAGCTGACTTTGAAATGCCATTGAAGAATAAAGTTACTCGTAGCTGAATGAGAATAACTCCTAAAAACATAAACTGTTGAACAAATATTCCAATTGAAAATTTTTGAATGGGAAATGATAAGTTAAAATTTTGCGGAGCCTAAGTAATTTTTTCAACGAAAGTCTTTTAAATTTCTAAAGGTAAATTCCATTTATAAAATAAAATGAAATTAGTTCAATACTTTAAACAAAGTAAAAAAACATAAAATTATAAATAATTCTCAATTGTGAAATTAATTAAGTTTTTTCCAAATAGCTATTGTCAATAAAAGTTGTTATTTTTATGGATATCAAAATCATAGCGATAATAAATAGTCAATGTTTTAGAAAGGTTGACCTTTAGTGTTCTTTAGCGTAGAATAAGTTTATTTACTTTTATTGTTCTTAAATTTTTAAAATGCCTGTTCCTCAGGGTTATGGTAACCGTGGACCTACATGTTTCGATCGTATGAAAACAGGCTTTACACTTGGCTTTTGTGTTGGAATGGCCACTGGAGCAATCTTTGGAGGTTTTTCGGCTTTGAGGTTTGGACTGAGAGGAAGAGAATTGGTGAAAACTGTTGGAAAAACGATGGTGCAAGGAGGTGGAACTTTTGGAACTTTCATGGCTATCGGCACGGGAATCAGATGCTGAAATTATCCAAGACATTTTAAAGTATTATTATTTCAAATGTATTCAAACATAATTTATCATTGAGTATCAAATTTTTATTACTATAATAAAAATGTACATAACAACTTTTCAAATTTTTCTTTAAAGATTTAAAAAAAAACAGATTCAAAGTTTATTATTTAAAACAGAGGAAAATATAATTTTGAAAAAGCAAATTTTTCAACTCGAATGTTAAACCAAAGGCAAAAATTTAGATCAATTTTCATAGCTTCTAACACTTTGAAAGCTAAAATACACACAAACATGCCTCAAGCGCTTTTTAATATGAGGGCTTTTTAGAAAACTATTGACAAGTATGAAAGGTACATAGTAGAAAATGTTGAAAAAAATTACTAGCATAAATGGATGGACACATTGTTTTAAGTGACATAGTGTAAGACCAATCCAAATTGAAACTCTAAGAGTATCTTCAAAAACAGAACTTGTATCTATTTGAATTACTTATTCAAAGTGACGTTATAAAATTTTCAATTCATTTTAATGAGAGGGGTAAAAAGCAAAATGTTTCAAAATTTTGTTACAGAGAATAATTATGAATGAGTATAATATCAACAGCATGAATATGTGGATTATGGATTGACTAGGAGAAGAAGTATAATACTAAATACTAATAAATGTTTCTATCATAGGTTGATATCACCATGTGATACCATCTGTGGGCTTCAAGTATTAGATTACAGAATCAATGGAAGCAAGTTGCCGAGCAGTTTTGGAAGAGGCTATGAAATTATTCTATAACAGTATGCTTAAGTGTTCTCACAACGATGTTTGGCAGACATTGAAGAAGTAAATGTTTATAGTAGTCGTGATTAAGTCAGAAATTTGTGAAGGTAGCAACAACAACGAAAATCTTTCATGATTGAGAAACATGCAGACACCAAAAGACCAGCTTCAGCCCTGTGGTTGTCGATGTGCACTCCCATGAAGACTCCTTAAAGGAGGCTTTCCTCCCCATCCTCACTCCACCACCTTCCACTGCAACACTGAGGCATCCTTGCCCCCTACAGACACCACCCTCTCATCTCCGTGCAAAAACTTCACATTGGTCACATGACTGCTGTGGCCTGTGTAGGAGTTTCCAGAGCTCTGTGGAAGGTGGGATTTGAATGAGCAGATATGGATCGATCAGGAGTGGAAAAATAGATTATTTTATTAATTTTTTATGGGTGTAATAAACAGCTCGAATAAAAAAATTAGTGGCGTTACCTTTGGATGGAAGCAAGGATAGCTGAACAGATTGACCTTTCCAAAGTCGTCAGCGGACGCCAAGAGGCAGTTGTCATTGGACCTGGAGCAGGCATTGATGTCTGTGCCGTCTGCTCCTTCTGGCCAGATTCCTGATGATGGATCAATGGATGGACAGTAGAGGAATTAGTTGATAGATGGCTGGAGAATGAATGAGTCAATGAATGGGTAGATGAGTTTTGTATAAGTTATTGTTTTACAAACAATATTAAAGCTGTCACTTGTCCAACTCTTTACTATTACCTATTTCTGCCTATCATCAGAAATTATTGTCAGCCCTAAACACCAAGCATCACCATACCACATCGCATCACCACTCACCACAGGAAGCAAAAGATAGGGCACATGTGGTGGTCTTCCAGATGACGTCACGGACGCTGGAGGGACTCAGCACCTGCTTGAAAGTGGACATGTTCCCTGGGGTGATTGTGGTGAGGGTGGTTGTGATGAAAAAATGTTGGTTGGGTGTGGTGATGATGGCTGTGGTGAAATGAGGTTGGGTGGTTTTTGTGAGAATGGTTGGCAATGGATCGTTGTGGACATTTGGAGGAAACAGTGGGCAGTGAGCGGTTTTTAAAAGATTTTTAAAAGTCATTAGAAAAAGAGAAATGAGGTGATAGTAGAATTATGTTCGAAGAGCTGGGAGTTTGTGACGTTTGAAGAATAATAATATAAGTACCACTGTTAACTAAGGGCCAATGCTAACAAAGGAAAAATGCTAACAGAAGAGAAGCTCATAGTCTCCAGAGTTGGTTTGCAGGTATTGGCCGTCCTCCGACCAATCAACGTGCAGAACGAAACTGGAATGACCCTGTGGTTGTTGGGGAAAGAATTGAAAAAACTTAAATAAAAAATAACTCCAAAAAACACTTCAATGTTTTTTTTTTTAAATCTTTTTTGTAAAGAATAATAATTAAATAATCAACTAAGAAGAAATAATTTTAAAATTTAATTTAATTTTCGAATTTATTTATGAAAAGATCATTTTAAATTATTCTTACCGACAACTTGGCCACTTTTTGGAACTTAGATTCTTGCTGCTGCAGCGAGTAGATGTAGACGAAGTTATCCCTGGAACCACACGCCAGGAGGCTGCCGTCTGTGATGGTGGGACGAGACGATGTGGCACTTGGCATAAAGGATGGAAGTAATAATTTTATTTTCACTTGTTTTGCATTCTTACATCGATTAACGGTCAGAAATATAAAAAATTACAAATTAAAAAAGACAATAAAAATCAAACATGAAAGGTTATAACATGAAATGTTTATTGCCAAAGTAATGAACTTCCAAAGTAGCAGCAACACCAAACAAGCACTCCAGCCAAGCCATTTCATTCATGAAGCAGAATACGATAAGATAATTGTGCCAACAAATACAACGCCCAAAGTCACCAGTGTCGCAGGGTCACCATTCTCACAATGTTATAACGCACGCCATAGCAATACACCACATAGCAACACAAATATCTCCACCAACCGGGTGAAAATTGCAGACACTCGATCCTCTCAGAGGCGTCGGAGTGGGTGGCCAGGAGGTCGAGCGAGTGCAGATGCAGCACGTACCACTTGGGCGAGTTGCCTGACACCACCAACAACTCAGTGCTTGGGTGCATGCACAATGCATGACACGCCTCCTGTGGTGTGCAAGAATTTTTATTTAAACCATATTTTCTGGCATTCATTCAACTCATATATTTCATTAGGTTATCCAACAACAGTGACCTTAAAACTTTTTTAAAGTCCCCTAAATAATCATTTCCATTGCATTGTATTGTGTGATGTGAGTTGATCATGTGGCGGTGATACAGCCACTAAGTGAAGTGAAAGAACCTGGAAGGCTGGAATAATCCCAACAAATTATACATTTTCAAAGTACAAAGAAGTGTTGTGGATGTCACGTGACAGGAAACATGAAGTGAGCACCAGTAATTGATAAAGAGTGGACAAGTGATTGATATGGGTGAGGCTTGGGACCGATGTGGCTGAAGTCAACGACGACATCGGGGATGGGAGCCCAATGGGGTGGAAGAGTCATGAGGCTGGAAGGCCTACAGAACAGCCACGAGATAAACCACCACCCTCCCACATACTGGCATCTCTTTGGCACGCAGCACCTTCTTCTCTTCGGCACTCCACACCTGCAACAGCTTGTCGTGGCCACACGTCACGAACACGCCACTCGCCACGTGCGCATCCAGTCCCCACGTCTCATCCACGTGACCCTGCGGTGTTAATTCACTTAATTGTCAATCGTTCTGTTATTTCTTCATTCATCCGTTCATTATTCTAACATTCGAGAATCGCTCCATTTATTCGTCAATAATTCATTCATCTCTTCATCATCTCTTCAATCATCATCCACCCACGCAAGTAACCATCCATTGAGGCAACCGCATATCTACTTACCTGAACAATACTCTTCAACTGTCCACCCAGCGTGCCCATCAGAACGTGGTTTTTAGTCGTACCCACCACCACCACACCCCCGCCCATCTGAGTCACCTGTCTCACACCACCATCAGCCTCGCTCAACTGGCGGTTTTTTGAAAGGTTATTTTTCAAACATTATTTATTAATACTATTGTCGGATGAAATTTTTCCCTTTTTGAATAAATTCTCAAACAGTCCGTGTTCAATTGCCGGCTGAAGAGATTTGAACATTTAAAAAGCTAAATATTAGAAAAGTGTCTGAAATAGAACAACAAAACAACGACGACACGAAAACCCTCCAAACAACAAAAACCACCCTTAAAGACAATCCAAAAACCATCTAACTAACTATAAAAACAAAAATACCAACGCAGCAACACAAAAAGCACTGCAACAACAACAAAAATGGCACCGCAACAACAACAACGCCACCTCGTGTCCTTCAGCCGCTTTGATATAGGAGCCTTCCAGGGACTCGTCAGGCTTCCACTGCACCAGCATGCGGTCCTTGCCTCCCGACACGAAGCCCTTCCCGCTAGCAGCTGCACTGATGCAGAAGACCCCTCCTTCGTGCGCCGACAAGATGGCGTGGTGCACCTTGCTCGTGCCTGGTGGTTCGTTGGATGGCTTGTTGGGTTGTTTGCTGGGTGGTTAGTTGGGTGGCTTTTTGGGTGGCTTGTTGGGTTGTTTGCTGGGTGGTTCGTCGGGTTGTTTGATAAGCGAGTTGAGTGTTGTTGATTTTGGAAGATTGGGTGAGTTTAGTGTTAGATTGGGTTGTTGTTGTGTGATGTGTTGAGTTTAGTGTAATAGGTTGTGGTTTTTATATATGTTGATAGTGTTGTGGTCGTCATCATAATCAACAGCATCAAAATCAGAATCATCTTCTTTTTTTTTCAATCTTATCATCATCATCATCATTACGACAACCTTTCAGCCACACATGGATGTTTCCATTGGAGTCTCCAGAAATGACGTCACCGTTCTCAGCAAAGGAGAGAGATGTCACAAATTTAGGTTTTTCCAGTTTCTGAAAAAAAAAACGACGTTATAAGTTGAAATAAAATTTTGTACTACACTAATGACAAAGATGAGAGGAATCTGATGGAATTCCTGTTGGAATCACTTGTTTCTCCATTCTTATGGAAGACAATGAAATACAAGAGACAGGTTATGGAAACATACGAATGAGTGACAGGTAGTGTGAATGAATGGTGGAGTACAAGGAAGAACAAAGTTAAGAGAGTAAAAGAGATTGCAATGAACACATTAAGTACAATAGACTGAAATAAAATAAGAGAAAACTGAAAAGTATAATATGAAGTTCTAGAGTACGTCAAGTTACACTGGAATACAGTAAAGAAAACACAAAGCAACTAAGCGCACGAGAACACACAGCAACAGAGCAGACGAGAACACACAGCAACAGAGCAGACGAGAACACAGCAACAGAGCAAGGAGAGACGGGCACCTCGAAGATGCCGGTCTTCTTGCTGATGCAGGCTCCATCCCTGGTCCAGAAGTTTATGTGGCTCTTACCACACGTGACCAACAAGTTGCTGTCAGTGGGGTTAAAGTCGACAAAGAAGACTGGATCTCCTGAGCTCTGTGGATGTGATTTCAGTTGTAGATGTGGTTTTATTCGTGAATGTGAAAGTGGATTTGGATGTGATTGTGGATAAGGCTTGGAACAAGAAAAAAATTACAGCTGATTTAAAACCATCTCACCACACCCAAACGCCACAAAATTATCACCACACCACAACACTATCATTCCACAACACCACGACCAACACAACACCACCAAACCACTACACTACCACATCACTACATTACACACCAACAAACCAACACACCGCTACACTATGACACAACCACACTATACACCACCAAATCATCAAACGACCACACCACTACACTGCACACCACTACATTACACACCACTACACTACACACCAGTGCACTACACACTACCAACCTACCTTGGTATCCAGCAGCTTGTGTCCCTTGTCTCCCTTCTCCCACTCCCACAACGACAGCACATGGTCGTTCGCCTCATCCACCACTGCCAAAAGGCTGCCTCCTCCCTGGCGTATTAGTGGAACCATTCAAGACTTCTTCTTTCTTCCACCCCCTCACCTTAACTTTTCACAATATTGACGAAATACAATATATTGCAAAACGATACAATACCATACTGTGCTATACAATACTAAAATACATTTTATTATTCAGGCGCTAGCTCCAAAAACTGTCAAGACTACTGATACTAGTACTAGTTGAAGAGAAAAAACCCAAAGACCACACACAACACCATGCATGCCCTCCTGCTATCAAACCATGCATGCCACCCCTTATCACCCACACAGACTTCCTTCGAGAATGCCACACAAGCAACAGCTCTTTCGAAGTCTCCAAGGCCTATGACCTTGAGTGTCGTCAGGTCAACACTGCTCCAGACACGCACGTGGGGCTGATGGGTAGGAAGACGGAAGGATGAATGGATGTTATAAATGGGTGGGTGCCAGTGTGTTGTGAGTGGATTTTATGAGTGGTGATGTTTTTGTGGCTTGGTGGAGCAGAAGGGTTTTGTGGCTTGGTGGAGGGTGTCAGAAATGGTTGTTGCTTTACTGATCAAGTTTTTCTAAATGAATGAGGCAAAAAGTAAAAAAAAAGGCTTGAAACCAACGCACACAATCCTTTGAACGTACACACAATCTTCCAACTACTGACACACAATCCTATGGTTAGAAAACTATTCTATGACTAGTTGGCGCACACTCCTAGAAGTAAAAGCACATGGTGGGAAGGAGAATGGCGTGAACGTGGAGCCACACAAGCATTGTGCGCAAGACTACAAGGAAGTGGGCTATAACAAATGTGAAGGTCAACAATGGTTTTTGAAAAATTGAAAAACTCAAACGAGCCACACACAAGCTAACAAATTGGTTTTACTCGGTCAAAAGAATGTTAGAATTTAATTTTAACTCAAATTGAGTACTAGTATAATGATTTAATAAAGCCATCGTTGAGAAATGGCTGAGGTTTTGAGAGAATGTCTCAGAACATTTTTGTGACCAACTAACTGAGAAATTTTTGCGCTGTTGAAGTTTTAGGTTGATAAAGTATTATGAGATTGAAAAATGATTTGAGTATTAATTGATTATTGTTAAAAAGAGAACATTCGGAGTAATATGAAGAAAACAACATTGCAACTAAGGGCGTATCATTATGATCACAATAATCATTACAATCATTATAACCACATTAATTATCATAACCATTACGACCAAAATAATCAGCATAATCATTATAACCAGTATAAACCCTATAATCAATACAACCATTATAAAAACTACAATCGTTATAAGTTGGTAATTAAACGTTAATCAGTATGCATTAATCATCATAATCATTAGGAATTAACCATTATCATCATTAAATTTATTAAGAATCCCAACCATTACCACCTTTCCATCCAGCTTGTCATGTCCGGCAACCTGACCAGTAGCAACGGTAGTCATGTCAGGATGAAGAGCCATGCTGTTGAGTGGGTAACACCAATGGAGTCCTCATCAATAGAAATTTTATCAATGGAGGTTCAATCAAGGAACTTTCATTGTATTGTTTTGTTATAGTGTTTTATGTTTTATGTTGTACCATAAGATGATTCACTGTTCCATAATGTATTTAAAACGTTTTAATGTATCTTATTCTATGGCCTTACATATCAGTGTATACTATTCATAAAAATGTGTTTATGTGGCCTGAAACACTCTGAAGTTGATGAGACAGCAATGATGATTGTACTGTCATTATGAACACACCACTTGATGTCGTCGTTGTGGCCCAGATAGTGTCGTTGGGAGTGACTGTTGACGTCATTGATGATGGCAATGGCTGCTGAAAAGTACACTATTTCACCTGAAGCCAGCTTGAAGATGTTGGAACGACAGTCTTTGCCTCTATATCCATACCTGAGATGTGAGGAGGTACAAAGGAAGGAAACAGATTTTGTGCTGAGCAATGATGTCTGTTTGCTAGTGAATCAAACAATAGATGAATAGAGAATTGAAAGTTTTTAATGCCACAAAGTTGGAGAGCCAAAGAAACACATACACCCATTCAAGAGCAAGATTCTTCTTGGGAGGTTGGTTTGAAGGGGTTTTGAGAGGCTCAGGAGAGAGAGAGGTTGGGGCATAAAAGCTTATTGGACGACCTTTTATGAAAATCTTCACAATCCCCTCACCTTTCGGAAAGGTTTCTATTTATTTAATACTATGATAAAATTATTCTTGTTATTTTTTGCTAATTCATTATATCAGGTTCAATGCAATGACTTTGAATACCTGAATCCTTAGCAGAAGGCTCTTTACTCTTTACTCTGTAAATTCAATAATCGCTAGAGTTAACTTTTATTTTAAACATAATTTACAGTAACCAATTTTTGTTTGATCTTTTTTTTAATTAATTATTTATTAGAAAATTCACCAACCTACTACTGGACTGGCTATCAAAATTATTCACTTTTTTGGTCTGGTTGTCTGACTTCAAAGAAGAAGATGCAGATTTTTGCTTAACAGGTTTGGTCTCACGAGGAGAAGAAATGCTTTTAGCTGACTGGGTAATCCTTGAAGAAGCACTCTGGTTTAATTTTCCTACTTTTGGAAATGAGATAATGAAAAATCAATTCATTTTTTTCGAAAAATCACAAAAAAACATAGATTCGAAATTTTATTGACCCCTAGAAACGCTTTTTAATGATTTCCCTAATGTCAAAAATGCTGACCGGATTCGAGCTGGTTGAGTCTCCTAATGGCTTCACTCAGAGCGCTCTTCAAACAAACCAGTTCATCATCTTGCAATTTTACTTTCTTCTCCAACTCAACCACTCTATTTCCCATATCATCAGCATCGCTCAAATGCCCGTTGTCAATGGATGAACCTTAAGGGATTTTATTTGCAAAACCTGTTGCTTCAAAAATTATTATGCATCTTTCCTGATCAATGAATTCAAAATATTGAGTTATGATATAAAAAAAACTCATACTCACTCATTAGGTAGCTTTGTATATCAAGATGCAATCAATATATTCAAATTATGCGGATTTAAAAGCATCTAATTTAAGGGTGCGTTTAGTTATTTGTAAAAAAAACAAATTGAAATTAAAAATTATGACATAAATAAAGAAATAAATGAAATCAATAACACATTATGATATAAATTAATTTAAACAAAACTCCAAATAATTATCATGATTTTAAAAATTATTTTACTCAGAACTTAAAAAAATTATATTTCCAAGATTAGAGTATGAATAAAGTTTTAATTTTCACATCACTAGCAAATTTTTTTTACTTTTCAGATGAAAGGTTGCTTTTTTGACGGTCTTTTTTATGTTTTTAGTTTTGGAGTTTCAATTTTCAACAGTTATATTAGCTATTATTTTATGAAAATTTTGCATCTGTAAAAGTTAAATTTTTGTTTAGTAATTTGATGCTGTTCCAACAAGTTTAATACTACACATAAGTGTTCAATTTTTATATTTAATATTTAATACTAGAGACCTGTGCGCCACCATTGTGCCTAGTTTCACCGAGCTTATTAATCCCTTTGAGAGTCCAGCTCAGTACATGAAAGAAGAACAATGTTTGTCTGAATTAATTATTATTCTGCTGCCATTATTTTGAATTTTACTAAACCAAAATTTCATAACTATAACAATATTATTGCTATTGTTGTCATAATTAACGAAAATAATAGATATAAGTAGAAATCTTTTAAAAACTTCTTGACTATATGAGGATAATAAGATAAGGCACCATGGAAAGCAGACAACAAGGTCTTGAACATTGCAAAAATAAAACGTAATATTTGCAATTAACTCTGAATAATATCTCAGATTAGACCGACATCAAAGTTCTTGGTGGACTACAGAGTTAAAGCATCCATTAGGAGAAGATAGTTTTTTTTTGTTCAATATCAAATAGTAAATTTTTCTACAAATTTTGTGTATATTGGTTGATAGAAATAAAAATAATTACTATTTGGGCATCGTTTAGTAATATTTTTTGAAGTAGGATAGTGATTAGTTTTTTTTTCTGAAAAGTTAGAATGAAACTGTTCGAAATCAGAAGTAGAGAAAAGAGTAGATTTAAATACAAAAAAAATAATATAAATAGTTTAATCTCGAAGATTAAAGCAGAAAATGGTGAATGAAATTAACGTAAAACACAGCAAAATAACAAAATTGTCAAAAACTTCTTAAAATTACTTCAATGATTCTGAAAAGTTGTTGAAGGTACAAACGCCACTCATTATAGAATTTCACAATAACGAGCGTTTTTGAACAGTGCTAAAGGGTGCATTACAAATGTCTTGATTAGATTAGATTAGATTAGATTAGATTAGATTAGATTAGATTAGATTAGATTAGAACGTAAAAACTTATAAAATGGAAATGTGTAAATAAACTTCATAGTAATGCACTCACAACGGCAACTCTTGATTTAATATCACATCGTTGCGAAAAGCGTTCTGTGCGACCAGTTTAATGGTAGGGCGTTAAAAGCTTTACGAAAACAAAGAAAAATGTAGAAAAGAGCAAGAAGAAAGAGAGCTTTATATAAAAAGACTACAATAGGCAAGTGCGAATTTAGCATAATTATGCTGAAAAAGTGGCTCAGTAGACGTGAATGATTGAATGAATGAATGAATGTACAATTTGTTACAGCGCACAGTTCGGAAACTAGGTTGCTATGAAGGCGCTTAATGAATTTTTTTTTTAAATTCTAACCGGGAGTAAGTTTGAATGTGCCACATTTGCAGATGACGATTGATCTTCTAACTGAGGATTCCACTCATTCATCATCCAGTCATCAACCATTAATTCATTCACTCATTCATCATTCATTCATTTAATCACGTAAGTCCGAACACAGTTTAAAAAAGTTTAAAAATTCAAATTCACTTGGCACACGAAGAAACACTGAATATGATGAGGCAATCGAAGAGACTTTCAGGCAAGTACGGAGGCTGGCACAAGAAATCAATTAATATTTCTTGTCGTCAGGACTTCCTGCAGATAAATGTACGCTCATCCTGCTTTGGCTCGAAAATCTGAAGGGTTTTTTTCCAATTAACCATGCTTTGAAATTAATTGCTGACTAAGAGAAATCTAATCTGAACATTTTTGTAGCGCTAGCTTCGTAACGTTCCTACTCGAAATGAAAAGGCTTGAGTGTGGAATTAGTGGTACCTTGATTTCAGAAGAGATGCAACCGGAAATGAGGTGATCTCCGTGGATGGCGACGCAGTTAACCCCCTTCTTGTGCCACTGCAGCGCCTGCACCGGTACGAGCTTCTCCAGACACCACAACTGCGTAGTACGACCGACAATTGGAAATGATTGAAAAGCAATCAATTGTTGCCATCAACAAATTTATTTGAGTAATGAAGTCATGCGAAAGTAATGAAAGAAGTCAAAAGTAATGTACTTATTTGGGAGGAAAGGATTCATTTTCCATTGAAAAAGTCATTCAAACGGATACTTTTTTTTCAAATCAGTTTTCTTTTTATTTGTTTATTTAAAAAAAAAATTATTTAGGATTAATAAATTTAATAAAAATTAACGAGTTAATTTGGAAGTAAAAAAATCATTAAAAATTAATACATAAATTAGAAATTTAATTAATTCCAAAACGAAATCTTCGAATAACTTTCAGCTAACCAGCATGGAATTGTCAGACGAGCCCGACACCATGTACTTGTGGTTGGGAGACAACACCAAACACGTGACACTGCCGAGATGGCCAGTTAACTAGAAGTAAATTGAAATTCGGTTTAAATCATTTGAAATCCAAAGTAGTGCAATGTATTAAAAGACATTTGGTGATATTTATTATATATTTATTGCTACTCGTCATATAATAAGCTCAATTAATATGTGATTATTGGGATTATTATATCATTCTTGAAATTATGATAAAATTTAATTACTTAATTTCATATTTAGTGTAACTGAGTTTATACCTTATTTTCTTAAGGTTATATACAGTCAAAAAAAGGTGAATCTCAAAATTCATGTTCGAACTTGGCGAGTTATACTCAAGGTGGTGATATCGAAGGCGTAGATGTTCATGGCTTTGGTTCCTGTGGACGAGGAAGCAGGAAGTGAGAAGAGAGACGGCTTTTGAACCACCCCACTACAACATCGTTACAACAAATGTTTGGATGCATGAAGTAACGAATGAGACAACGTTACAATGAAGCTTAAAGGCACTTGAAGCTTTCACAAAGGCACCGATGATGATGAGGCGCGAAGTGACGACGAGCGAACACACTGGTCCGAAGTCACCCTTGATCTGGTGCAATCTGAGCAGGCTTCCAGTCGCGCCCCACACTTCCACCACGCCCTCGCTGCCCGAGAACAAGTGCGTCTG
>OX387248.1:5721680-5744180 GCA_947562095.1 Branchellion lobata
AGTAGTAGTAGTAGTAGTAGTAGTAGTAGTAGTAGTAGTAGTAGTAGTAGTAGTAGTAGTAGTAGTAGTAGTAGTAGTAGTAGTAGTAGTAGTAGTAGTAGTAGTAGTAGTAGTAGTAGTAGTAGTAGTAGTAGTAGTAGTAGTAGTAGTAGTAGTAGTAGTAGTAGTAGTAGTAGTAGTAGTAGTAGTAGTAGTAGTAGTAGTAGTAGTAGTAGTAGTAGTAGTAGTAGTAGTAGTAGTAGTAGTAGTAGTAGTAGTAGTAGTAGTAGTAGTAGTAGTAGTAGTAGTAGTAGTAGTAGTAGTAGTAGTAGTAGTAGTAGTAGTAGTAGTAGTAGTAGTAGTAGTAGTAGTAGTAGTAGTAGTAGTAGTAGTAGTAGTAGTAGTAGTAGTAGTAGTAGTAGTAGTAGTAGTAGTAGTAGTAGTAGTAGTAGTAGTAATAGTAGTAGTAGTAATGGAAGTATTATTAGTAATTCCAAATAGCTGACCCACCAGTACACCCAAATAAACATACAAATACCTAACACACCCACATATCCACAAACACGCCCCAGCACTCAAAACACCCAAACACTGACTTTCCTTAGTGTCGGACTGGCAGACGAGGTTGACGGCGCCTTGAGAGTTCTCGGTGGTGATCCTATCGAGCATGTTCTGTGCAGACTCGCTCACCTCCAACTGCCTCCTGGCGCCTATAGAATTCCTGACGCAAAGTTCTTCTTTATTTGAGTTTAGAAAAAATGAATATTTTCATTATATATTTTTTATTATTTCTTATGAATATTTTTAATATATTCTTTGATTTTTGTATTTATGTATTCTTGCGTATATACCTCTTTTAATACGTTTCAAAGTATAACACTTTGTTTTTCAATCAGTACTATTTTTCGTTAATTTCTGATATTTTTGCTTCATTGAACTGAATACAATTTGCAAGGTTGACGTTCGAACAACCACTCCAATCCTCACTCACTTTCTCTCAGCAAAACCTTCAAAATCTTCTTCCAACTTCTTCAACCTCTCCTCCATGTCATCTATTCTTTCCGCTAAAGCTCTGCTACTATGACCATCCTGATGCCACAAAGAACATATTTCATACAACAACAGCAACAACAACAACAACAACAAAAACAACAATAATAACAATAACAGTAGTTCTCTCTTTGATGTCACAACACAATCCCAATGCAAAAACGTACACTATTCAAATGGCGTTGAACTCACAGAGGTCACCATTTCACTAAGAAATAAATAGTAACAACAAGATCATGATAGCTGAAACCCACATAATAAAAAGGCTTTGTAGGAAATTCTTTGAAAACTGAAGGGTTATCCAGACTATCAAAAGTAACCCTTGGAGATTCCCTTCTTGTGGTCTCAGACCCTGCTATAAATGAAATTTTTGAAATAACTATGAAGAAACAATTTGTAATCATTATTTGTGTAAAAACAACGAAAATAAAAGTTATGATCAAATAGAAACAGTTGTAACAAAGCACTGCACTAACCATCAGACTGACACACATAGAGGTGCTTTGGCAGGTTTATCCTTCTGATGGGGGGACACTTGTCTTTGTGAGGGCACTTCACCCAGGCATGCGTGCAATGTGACTCATGATCTTCTCTCTCCCCTGGTGTAAAATGTATTCCACTGATCTATTCGAAAAGCTTCTTGAACAAAATATTTTTTTTTTTCAATTTTGAGTGTATTACTTCAAATGATTGAAATTCACAAAAACACTGCTGTGATTACTTCTGATAAATAATTTCAAAATGTTAATTGTTTCAATATTCAATTTTTTAGAGCTCATCTAACGGTATTTAATTATTTGCTTGCATCCCAGTGGATCGTGCAAGTTTGTCAAGCCTCTGTTGAATTTACATCGTACTGGCAACTCTTCTATTTCATCTTGAATGACTCTGTAGTGTTTGAAACTTTATAAAAATTATAGAGATAATTAATGAATGAGTGATAATAATATTTTAAATTTTAATCAAACAAATTCCGATAATTTTACAGTGAAGACAACAATTTAAAACGGTTAAAAACGATTATGAGATTATATACTGGAAAATAAAATTGAAAAGTATTATAAAAGTTAAAGTGATTATACATATAAAACAATTCATTATATTTATAGGTTAGTAAATAACTATTTAATTAAATCTTTAAGTAACCCATTTTTAGTCAGTCGAAAAAAAAAACCTGTTGATTATCAAAGCTTTGAAGTCACAACATTTTGAGTCTAAGTGACATTTTGCGGTCTTAGAACCGGATTTTTGATCAAGAACAAAGTCAAAACAATGTTTACAAAAAGTATGTCCACAACTTATATTCAAAACTGGATTTGAATAGATTTTTTTACATTTCAAACAAATAAGCAATTTATTTATTTCCCCAACAACTAAATCGTCAAAAGGCAAATCTGAAACAGGGACTGAACGTTCCATGATAACTTAACTTTTAACCATTTCACTTAAAACTTCATATTTACCTGTGAACCGCTAAAATTAAAATTTGATACTTTTTTTATAAATTCCAATCATGTTTACTAATTCTTTTTTATTATTAATTTATTATTCCAAGTTTAAATTAGTAGAAATGTTTTGATTAGGTAAGGCTACAAATTCTAACTATTCTTTTATACTTTTTCAAGTCTAAATGAAAGGTTTCAATTTTTTTTATAGTCTTTATTGGTTCAAGTCTAGACATACGCTGGAAATGTTACAAAAACACGGCAACTAGTCGAACTAAAAAAGAAAACATTGAAATATACGAGAACAGAATGTTATCAATCATGAAAGTCGGCATTGAACCTACGAAATGAAAAAAATCGCAGAAGAAAAAGTTGAAAAAATATTGAACACAATGAAATGTTAATTTAAAACAATAAATCAATTTAAAACTTTGAAAAAATTGATTAAAACAGTTAAATTTGAGGAATGAAAACTCAGCGGCAATCCCTATAACTGGCATCACATTGGCAACGCATACATAGAAAAAGTATCAAGACAATTCAATTGAGTAACCAAATGTATCAAGTCACGCTGAAGCCTAAATGACCGTTTCTATGGTTTTTAACGATCTTGTTAAATCGAATTCAGGCATAAAAAGCATGAAATAGAAATGTTACAATGAATTTAATCTTATTTAATTCAATCTAATTAATTAAAACAGTAGATAAGATTACATTTTTAGCGAGTCTAGGCACTTTGTTCAAGGTCGCTCCCATGGAAATAGTTTTACTCTCTGTGTGCTACTAGAGGACTAGGACGTTCTAGGACGGCATCTGTACATTAATTGAGTTGCCGTTTTGATAACTCAAACCTGAACTCCCTTGATTACACTTTATAGCGGAACAAGCCAACCATTTTTTATTGAGGAAATAATTCAAAGAACAAGAAAAACGTCTGTGTCCAATTATGCCGCAGGCGCAGAGTTGTTACGAAAAACCCATAAGTTTACAGAAAATTAAAGTGTAAAATAAGGATAAAGTTGACATAGAAACAAAATGATGGAGCATTAAAGGTCTAGAGTATGAATAAACAGAGTTGCAGTATGGCCGTTTTTGTCTGCTTCTTTCAATGATCTAGTTAAACCGTTTTCATTAACTACTTCGAAGTTGAGGTTTCAAATATCAATTATAAATATAATAAATTAGTTTTAAAATAGTTTATTTTTCCGAAAGTTTTAGTTTGTGTTGGTTATGAAGAAACTTACCATATTTTTGTTTGAAATATGCAACTCGTCAACCAAGGGCTGCACAAACGTCGATTGTAGCGTTCTTCACAAGACAGGCTTTCCTGTGTCTATGGTATATGGCTAAGGAGCAATACGAGTTTTCGGTTGCACGAAAGTGTGTATAGCCGTTCCTTTAATTTAGCTTATTTAAACTATTTTTCGTTTTGATTTTTTTATAGTCTTTGTTAGATCAAGGCAAATTTGCCATTTTTTTATTTGAAATACATGCATTACAGTGGAATCTTCAACCAACGGCTAGATGAAGACCGTTTGCCAAATCCCTCAACGAGAAAGAAAGGAAGTGTTGAAAGGCATTTCAAGAATTTAGTGTATCTAGACAAAATAACTTGTGAATATGAGCAATGGCTGAAGGGGAAAAGGAACAAATAACTGTATAAAAAAAATTTCCAATAGTGATAATAAGTTATGACTAAATTCTCAACTTTTAGGGCTCATTAAATAGACATTATAAAGTCGTCATAGATTTTTGCAAAGGTATGTTTCGGTGCTGTAAGTGGGTTGGAACCAAGATTGAGGAGGAGGGAGGAGGTTGTAGGAATCAAGGAAATGAAGAACCTGGAAGTAGACAACTATTCTCAAACTTTTTGAAGTGAAGAAAGAATTGGCTATGGTTTCATAATTTGAATGAAGGGATCATAAGAGAATTTTTTAATTCTTGGTTTAATAATGGAGTTTTTAAGAGACGAAAGAGAGATTGATAAGTTCAAAGATTATGGGGTAAAAAGGAACGGAAGCTCTTTAAAAACATGAGTTGGGATAAGGTCAAAATACTCAGGGTTCCGTTTGTGGCTAAGCTCAGGTTTGAGTTTTAAAAGTGGCAAATCATGTAAAGAACAGACGCTGTGCTTTAGTGGTTAGTCGCCCAGAAGCCCAGCACAAGTAAAACCGTTTATCTGAGAACGTCTTTGAACAAATCGCTAAATTGCATTTTTAAAATGCTTTGATTAAGTTACCTTCTGTTTCTAGCTATTATCTACCCATGTAGTAACTTTTTCAATTTCAGTTATTGAAATGGTTTGCTGAAAATCGTGAAAGCGTGTATAACAGTTACTTTAACTTACTTCATTTAAACTATTTTTATTACCTATTTGAAATTTAAAGTTTCATGTATTAGTTATAAATAAGTTAATTTATTTATGAGTTATAGTTTTTGCTGATTGAAAAGATTTTTTAAAAATTTCCAAATCCGCCATTTTCTCGTTTGAATAACAGGCATTGCAGTGAAATCGTCAACCAACGCCTACATAAAGACTGTTTGCCAACTTACTCAACGAAAAAGTAAACAAGTGCCGAAAGGCTTTGCAAAAAACTGTAGTATTCAAACGGACTTACTTGTGAAGCTGAGAAATGGCTGAAGAAGAAAAAGACATTGGTGTAAAATCTTCAACCGATCGCCAACAAGAATACCGTTTGCCAACTTAAAAAAATAAAAAAGTGAGCGAGTGTTGAAAGCCTTGCCAATAATTGTGGTATCCGGACAGACTTTTTTGTGAATATGAGAAATGGCTTAAGAGAAAAATAGAAGAAAATTATGTATGCGTTGCCAACGTGATGCCAATTATTGCCGATGGGTTTTCATTTCTCAACTTTCACTGTTTTAATCCCTTTTTTTTAAATTTTTTAATTGAATTATTGTTTTAAATTAATATCTCATTGTGTTTAATATTTTTTCAACTTTTTTTTCGCGATTTGTTCAATTCGTAGATTTGATGCCAACTTTTATGATAGAAAACATTTTGTTCTCGTATATTTCAATGTTTTCTTTTTTAGTTCGACTGTTTGCCGTGTTTTTGTAACATTTCCAGCGTATGTCTGGACTTGATCTGATAAAGACTATTTAAAAAAAAGAAGTAGAGAAGAAATATCTCTCCAATAGTTATATTATGTGGTTTTAAGCTATTATTCAATTTTCAACTTTTAACACTCATTAATATGATTTAATAGACAATTTTATTCTTGAATTTCTTAGAACCTTTCAACATTCCAGTTTTGGTTAATTTGATACAACACTCTTCAATAGACATTCAATACAAATTATGACTTAATTCTAAACTTTTGAGATTCATAAACTTGATTCTGTAATCAGTTTTTGATTTATTGCAACAGAAAATTGACGGTTCTTATGACATTCAGTTATTTTAATTTTAATTTTTTTTCTTCAATTTTGATCTTTCATTATGTGTAATTTTCAGCGTTTGTCTGGATTTGCTTAAATGAAGACCATGAAGAAAAAAGAAAAAAAAGAAAATCGATATAAATTTCGTTCTCAAACAATCGTAGTAATCTTTAAAAAGCTTTTTAACCTATTCTTATCAACATTTTTAAATCCTTTTTACTCAAACGTTTAGAAATTTTAACAGAGTAACATTTTTACTGCTGGTAAAATAGGGAGCCACGTGAGTTCGAAAACTCTTCTAGTGTTTTAAACACTCAAATTTTATTTATAATTATTATTGAGTGAAAGTTCGAAATACAACAACAACGTCTGTGTTCAACAAACGTCTTTACGTGCCACAGAAAATTTTTAGTTTTGTAAATATTTCTCTTTGTGAGTTAATGAATTTCTAGACTTTTGGACATGCGAGTATTCGCATGAGAAAACGAATTAAAAGAACGATTGCGTAATAAAACTCAATTCAATTAGCTTTTGAGGTTACTTAGAAGAAGGTAAACGTGGTCCATCTTTTTGATTGTAATTTTGTAGTATAAAATTTATAAAAGACCCGAAGGAAAATTTTGTTACTATATATAAAAAATACGTTTTCTATTCGTTTTCAGAACCTAAAAGCTCAAAAAATCCATGAGATGGTTTATTATCAAAAACGAAATTCTAATTATCACACATCGAGTTAATTGATTGGGTGTAAATATAACAGCAGCTCAAAGAGCCAGTTGATCCATGAAGTGAGGTCTTCCGTTCTGCTCGAGTCTCTTTGTAAGCACATCACAGCCTGTGGCTGTGACAAGAAGGGTGTGTTCGAATTGCGCTGACAACTTGCCATCTACCGTGACGGAAGTCCAATTGTCAGGCCACGTGCTGTCCTTCCAGCTCCCTTCAAGTGATTTCAGTGCTAACACTATTAAAGCATTTGTATAGCGCCTCTGGGCACGCGTTCAAAGACCTTTGTTAGAGCCTTCTTACTAACTAAAATATTGAAACAATCAGGCATATTTTATATTCTACCATAATATCGCATAATATGAAACCACCAAAAAATCATTCAAGAAACACACCCTCGGATATCATTGGTTCAATGGTGAATGAATGACCAGGCTTCATTATGCCTACCGCCTTGTTTTCTGTTCATTCGTTTCATTAAATGTATCTTTATTATAAGATTTTGATATAAATACTAATAATAGCATAAATTAAATTTATTTTTGAATATTTTGAAAATATTAATTTTTTGTTATCAATGAAAAATTTCCATGACAAGTGGTTGCCGCAGGACGTACTAACTTGCATAATGAGGCACATTGGGCGCCGTGTGGAAAAGTCTGTAAAAAATGAAAGAAATTTATTTCAGTTTGGAACAATTTCCATTAAAATGCCATTATTTACAAAATATGATTGATACTCTGAAAGAATCATAAAAATAAAAATTTCTAAAAAACGGTAATAAAAAAGAAGAGGGACGAAACAGAAGAATGATAATTACAACAACAATGATGCCCATCAATGAAAACAAACAGGTGGATTGCATTTCTCCGTTATCTCCGACCTGTTGATGCCATGGCCGCAGTAAGTTTTTACCACGGAGAATCCGTGCTGCTGCGCATGCTTCTGTATCACGTCACCAACATCCCTGTATTTCACGCCTGGCTTCACTGAGTTTTGAGGAATTGAGTTGCATTTACATCATGGGACTATGACATGTGACATTGCGAAAGAATAATCGTCTTTGGCGGAATGAGCGCGGAGTGATGCAAAAATATATCAAAATAAGTGCTTATCAATATTTGAAATGTTAAAACAATCATTGTACACATAATCGTCGTCTTCGTCATCGTCCTTATCATCATCATCATCACCATCATCATCATCATCATCATCATCATCATCATCATCATCATCATCATCATCATCATCATCATCATCATCGTCATATTATTTCAAGAAATTAATCAAGCAATAAGCAGAGAGTTGCAAGGCAGCCCATGATGCACCCATACCTCTATACTGAAAATAGTCACAGAGAAAAACCTCAACAAAACAACGAAAGAAAATGAATTAAAAAAGAAAAGTATTGAAAACAAGAACAAGACACCCAGGTCGATGGCCTTAGAGAGGCACTGGTGGGCCACTGTGACCAGTCTCTTGGCCTTGTCGTCCACCGAGCCCACGAAGATGGTCTCGTTGAGGTCACCGTGAAAGCCCCTGTGGTAGACTGTTATGTCGACTGCAACGGAGGTGATGGTGGAGGTTATGGTGATAGAGATTATGGTGATGGTGTTGATGGGGGTGGCGGTAAAGATAAAAATCGTGGTGACGGTGGTGGTGAAAGTGATAGATGTAACGAAAGTTGTGGTAGAGATGGAAGTGAAGATGAGTTGTGTTGAGTAGAAGCGGTGTTAGTGTAGGAATTAATATTGTTGGTGGTGGAATTTGATTGAGTGAAAAGGATGGTTATTGAAAGTGGCAATCTCTTTCTACTCCACGGTCATTCCTTTTGCAAGTAGGGGCTGTGAGAAGTGGATGGATGCACGAAGAGGAAGAATGAAATAAGAAAATTAATAAAAAAAAGATGAATTTTTGAGTGGAGAAGTGAGAATAATGGAAAAAGAAAAAGGCTGAAAAATTAAGAATCGGAAGAACTGAAAAACCATGATGTTGTTTTGGAGTGAAAATTTAAAGAAGTGATGAATGATGATGCTGTTGTTGGAAGGATGAAGTGTTGGTGGATGATGCTGTTGTTGTTGGATGGAAGGATGAAAAGAGGTGTTGTTGTTGATGAATGAAAAGATGAAGAAAGGTGTTGCTAGATGGAGGGATGAAAAGAAAGGCGAACCATTGAGGATGTCTCCGTTGAGGAGAGGCCTCTTGTCGGGGATGCCATGGCAGATGACCTCGTTCACTGACCTGCAAAGAATCGTGAAGTTGATGTGTCATGAGTTGGTTAAGTTATGGTGGTGGTCCCATATCGTTGGTTGAGTTGCGGTGGTGCTACTTGTGTATTTCATCAATAAAACGAACGTGCAACAGGATTTGGGGAAGTTGTAATAGTTGAGAGGGGATGGATAGCAGTTCCTCTCTATGCACGCCTGCAGACAATGGCAAAGTGGTTTTGAGGACCGTGGTATTTGGGACAAGAGTCATAACATAATTATTGCTAGCAGTACTAATGCTATTATCAAGAAAAAAAATCTTGCGAAGTCCTGAGCCGCTACAAAGGTGTTATATGAATGCATTCACCTCATGCACAAGTTGGTCAATCTCTTCGGTGGTCACTCCCACAGAGGCTGCCTTCAAGGCCTCCTCCAACACCTCCCTGCCCAGCTGTGGGGCAGGTGAAAAACAAGGTACATAACAAACCACCATGCTTCGTGGCTCAACTCCACCGATTCAAAATGAAAGCCATCCAAGTACGTTATTATTGTAATAACTATTATAATTATTTTAATTTTTATTAACTTTATCCCTATTATTACCATCATTATCATTATCGTCAAGATTATTATTATTTGATTGTTCTCGCCTCCCACCACCTTGCATGCCAGCCTGAGACCTTCTTGTTCGTCATCATTGAGCACCTCAATGACCGATGAGCCCCGGGCAGCCCGCTCACTTGTTGGGTAACCTGCCGAGGGTAGACGAAAACAAGCAGTTGTGGAAAGGTTGTTGTTGATGTGAGAGAAAACTGAAAAGGTATTCAAAATTATATTGGTGAAAGGTACTGAAATTATGAAAATTAACTGTTAGTTTTATGAGGTATTATGTTTTAATGAAATTTTAGATTTTAATGATGGATGAGGGTTTTACAAGATAGGAGGGTTCAAGTTATGAGCAAAAAAGTCAATAAATACATTTTTTAATGAACAAGAACTAAGGATGAATGTTGAACAAAAATTTCATATTTTCACCATCAGAATTGTCGGCATAGTCAGGTCTTTGGATGGTGTCAGGAACTTTTCTCATCAAAGTCTAAACAATTCACAACACATTTCATTTAGAAAAATAGTTAACATACATTTTACTTTTTTTCATAGCACTATTGGCACAATTCTAATGGCGGAATCCCACCACACATATTTCATTCAAGCAGAAAGCGCAACTTGCTTACTACAGGATAAGGTCTGAGCTTTCCAGTAAAAAAGTATCCAGGCCATGGCTTGTAGTCCTCACCCAATTCCTCAACTTGGTCTGTGCAAAGTGAGGTAAAAGTCATGATGATTTAATCTGATCTAATTAAATATTTTCTATAGTACTAATTTTTATTGTTTGAAAATACTTTGGTACAAATTTCACAGAATAAAGAAAAATGATAATGATAATTAAAAAACAATAATAATCATCATCATTTCAACAACAAAAAAATATTAATAAATCATCCTTGTGAGTATGAGAAAATAGAAATGATTCAATTGAAAATAATGATGATGATATTTGAGTAATCGAAAGTTCTGAAGCACCAAAAACATGGTCTAGTAATAAATAACATAAAAGGCTGAATAAAATTGACACTTTAAAAGAGATATTCAAATATAAAAAATGATAAAAACAAAATATACTTTTTGAAAACTATTAATTGACCCAAAAAAAACGTGTTTATACATAACCAAATGTTAAACTATTAAATTATTAAGATACTTAAGAATCGAGTGAGTTTGAAAAACAATCACAGCCAATAAAAACGAATAAAATAATGAAAATTTTCTTCTAAATTACTGACTCGGAATTTTATGTACAACTTTGTGAGTGTTCCAACTGCTCTTGAAGCATTCCTTAAAGGAGCACGTTGAGTTAAAAGGTTATCATAGCTGTCATACAAACTAAAATACCTGAGAACAAAAATATGAATTAGGTAATTTCAATTTTATGCAGGTCGGACATTGTAGCTTTGCTTTTTTGTCACAGCTTAAAGTTTCACACAATTTTTCGACCGCACAGTCGGCCATTTTGTATAAAAGTAAATAAATAATTTGTTTTTAAATTAGACAAACCTTGTTTTATCAATAGATATAACTGAAACCATAAATTCAATTTTTTTTATGTTGAAAAATTATCGATTGTAAAAAATTTCATATTATGAATATCACCTGGGAAATACTTTTCAGGTGTATATAAACAATTATAATTAATAAATCTAAGAATGTCTTAGTCGTATTAAAATCAAATACAATACAATAAAAACACGAATATTATTATAGTGGCATTTACCCAGTAGAGTTTCGAGGCCACTCAAATAATATGGGTAAGTACTTTATGAAAAGTTTAAACTAATACATTCTCATTTCACACCGTCCCTTTGCAACAATTTGGAGATAAATTTATTTCAATGTATATATCCATAAATTTATCGGTTTTAATGCATACTATTGTTCATATAAAAAAGAAAAAAAAAACTTATTCATTACTTTCAGCTTGCGTTTCGAAAGTACCATGGGGAACGTTATTAGCCACATTAGTTGTTTGCTTGGGTGTTGGTTTGTTTTGCGGAGCCGGTCATAGAGCTACTGAAATAGTCAATGAAGGCATTTTCAGAGGTCTTTTCAAATTCTATGTCGAATGGTAAAGTGTTGCATCCAAGTTTGCTCCATGATTTCAATTCATCATTATTTTAGTTTGATCTACCACTAAACGATAGATAGAAAAGATTAGATGAGTATAATAAGATTCAAAACAATTTTTAAAACCAGGCTACAAAGTGTAGAGATTGGATTTTTTGTTTTTGCTATTTTCATGGGTCTTTTCTCCATCCTTCTCATGACTTTCGGCTTTCTGGCTACTTCGGCCACCAGAGACAACCTCTATTCCGGAGTGAAGTGCATCATGGGCGGCCGAATTAGTGCTTTCTTGGTGAGATTGTTTAACTTGAGTACTTCAATCGAAATTCATTCTTTTTTTTCTTATTATTAGAAATGAATGAATTATATCTTCATTATAAGAACAAAAATATTAATATAGTCAACCTATTCAAAAATCTATAGTTATTTTAACACATTAAAACCAAGTTTCTCGCCCTGACCTATTTGCTGAACGGGGTTTGGATCTTGATTACCAGTTTTGTGGGAGTGGTGATAGTAATCTACATGATGCTCTTCTCTGTCTGTTCCGTCGAAGTTCAACAAAGGAGTTACCAGTTTATTGATTCGGAGTGGGAGTTTTGTCTTAATCTTAGCAGATTTGGTGAGTTCAGCGTTTCCGAAAAAACCTTATAAATCTATAGAATAGATTTGAAAAGATCTAATAATAGTTTTTAAAGCAAAATTTGCAGAATAAAAAAATATTTTTTGATACTTTAACTTACAGGTATTTATCGGAACATAACCTATGGCATGGACACTAATGCACTTTGCGACGAAAGTGACTTAAACGACTTCTGCGATTATGTACGTTGCAAAAATGGTTCATAGAGTATAATTCTTTGATTTTCTTTATAAAATATAGAATTAATTTTATCTTTTTTTAAACTAGCTCATGACTTTCAATACCTGATTGTCTTAGTGATCTAACGGGATTGTTTCGGTTGCTTGCATGGGTGCTTTACGAATTGAATTTATTATAATCATTGTTAAGATGAATATTTTTTTTCAAGCTAATCTAACAACGACCTTTTTAACGCACTTTTTAGTACTTTATTTGCTCCCATTGAAACGGGTTTCCTCGTAGGAGGCTACTAGAGGACTAGGGCACTCTAAGACGGCATTTCTACATTAATTAAACTGCCGCTTTCGGAGTTGAAATCTGAGCTCACCTGATCACACTTTACATAAAAAATCACAAGGTTACGGAATCAGAAAGTAAAATAACGATAAAATTAACTCAGTTATTATATTAGAGTTTCAACCTAATAAAAGAGATATGCGATAGGTCTGTAATATGCATTTAGAACAGGGTCTAGTATGGGTTTATGCATATGAACTGACACCTTGTGAAGGCTTTGCCAATGGACTAATTTACACGTGCAATAAGTGTTTGAATAAAACCCTTATTTATAATTAATTTGTAACAAGACGTCAAAGAGTCACCCTCCTAATGCTATCTAATCAAAGCGTTTTTATAGCATTGATCGTGAGCGTTCTGCTACGAATTATTTAAACAACAAAGTTTAAAACTTTCCATAACGAAAAGTATGTTTCGTTTAGAATGCTATTCGGCGAATAATTAAGAAATAGACGTTTTGAAGTTTGTTGCACATTTACAGGTGAGCAAAGCTGGTCCACAGTTCTGTATCGCCTTCGCAGGATCCTTTTTGATTGTGCTTGGTCTTGTAAGTTACATCTTGAACAGTTTTAAATCGGCGCTTCAAAATAAGTTAAATAGATTGTGCCTCAATGAACCGAAGCGTGTTTGGTCATTTTACAATTTTTAAAATTAAAAACACTTCATTAAACCAAGACATATACAAATTGAAGGTGATGTATGTGATGGAGCTTGGAGCAAATTACTCGAAAATACAGACATCGAAAGAAATCACCAACTACCAAGAGACATTTGCACTCAATGATGCCAGCTACCCCAGCCAACTATACTAGTTTTGAAGTATTGTCACGTCGATTTCTTTACCTAAGCGTTTTATATGAAGATGGTGTGTAAAAACATATAAATTGGTCTTTTGGAGTTTTTTTAAACAAAAGCGATAATTTAAAGTGAAATTAATTTTGAATATGATCGATATGAAATATTCTGAAAAGAGTAAAACCGTTTCTCTGTGAGCGCCTTTGAACAAAATGCTAATAGGCGCTTCAAAAACGCTTTGATTAGATTATATTGAATCCTAAAAGTCATCATCTGAATCGTCACTAGTAGATCTTATGGTTTTATGTGTTTTTTTCTTTTGTTTTGAAAGCTGAGGAGGTTGCAAAAGGTCTCCAGAATAATCAATGACTCCAGCCCTTGCAATCCTCCATTCCAACACTCCTGTTTCAAAGTCCTCCCTTCCACCAAGATCATCAAATCCTGCTATGAAGTCAACTGTCTTGCCATCCTTTGCCATGCAAATAGTGGGCATCACTTTTATCCTCAATCTTTCCACCAAGAAAGGACACTTCTCAGCATTTATCATGACAAATCTTGCCTCTATATGTTTTCTTGCCAGTATAGTGAGATGCTTATCAACAACCTGGTGAAACGATAAAAGTATGTCTATGAAATATATGTTATAATTTTTAAAATATAAAAAAATGCATATTCTTTACTTCAAAAAATTAAATAGCGGGATATGCAATTCAATCTTTTCATATATGAAACATTTGAAATTGAAGAATGAGTATGTATGATTACTTTGCACAGCAATGTTGTGTTTCGATAAAAGTGACAAATAACATTCTTGCTCTTTTTACAGACATCGAAAAATTCCCTTTCATCGGCTATCTCGTCATACTTACCATGCCCTGTACTTAACCACTCCTCTTTCTGAGCTTGCATTTTCTTCATTTCTAATAACCGTTTCTTTCTTATATTTTCAATATCTTCATCTTTTAAGTTATCGAGCTCTTCAATTTGAGCATCTACTTGCCTTTCCACAATTTCCGCGGCAGCTAGCAAATTTTTTCCTAAGTTTGCCATAGTTGATAAAATATGATAATCAAACTTCCACTTTTTAGTTCTTTTGATTAAAAAAATAAATGAGCGTGAAAACGCTTATTAATTCGAAACCGAAATAATACTGTTTAAAAGTTAATGGAAAAAAAAATGGAAAAATTGTTTGAAATACAGAAGTTTTTTCAAAATCTGTTTTTTTGGAAAAAAAAATGACGATGCTAAAATACATTTTTATTTTAAAATATTATTTTTTTAACAAAATTCATGAAAAAAAGTATGAAAAGATTAATGCAAAAAACTGAATTTCATAGACAACTATTAAACATATAACTAATATTTGGCCCCTTTAAAGATTAAACATACTTTTAGTAACACATTCTTTAATCGCCTCTGAGTCGAGGTTTTACAACATTGTATTTTTCTTTCTCATATTTCTTTTTTGAGTGCGACTTTTTTTAAATTATCTTTCACAAAAATCATTTGTTTCGAAATTGGTTCAGAACTTCTGTTTTAACTCATTAAACTAAAAAAATCGACTCTATGACTTTCTACAAACTTGGAATTATTTCTTTTCACATTTGTTAATAAAAACAGATAATAAAAGAATTTTAATTCAAGTTATTCAATTCAAGTTTTTTTACCAAGTGCATTTCTGAATAAAATTATTTTTGTCAATTACACAAAGTATTGAATTCGGTTTTGCACTAATTACTGCTGAGAAATGGATACCGCAACTGAATTCACTTTTGTTGATCAGGCCAACAATATTCCGTTGACACAAGGTATTCAAACATCTAAGGGCATCAGTTTCATTATAGGTGGATGTTTATTAAAAACTGTACCATGGAAAATCATCACCAAATGAGTATTATGGCATCTTCTTGTTCCATAATTGATCAATTTTTTTTCCAAACAGATCAGTTAAAATTAAAATTGAAGCATCAACTAGAATTCTATTTTTCTATGTTAGTATCAATTCATTCTGAAATGATCACATGCTAAACAATTTCGTTATATTAACTATTTCTTAAATCTACTTTTTTCACAAATTTTTTTTTAAACCACACCAATTTTTATTCTACTCAAGGGAAAACCTTTCCAACGATACATATATGCTTTCTCAAATGGACCATGACCACTATATCCCCATCTCCACCATTGCCAACTTCAACAAGGTCAAACACTTGACCACTGACTTGACACTAGTGGTTGAGGTATTGAAAGGTAAGTGTTCATAAATACAAATCGTTTTTATAAAAGGAAACTAGTTAAACTTTAATTTAATTTATAATCTTTCAAAATCATTCTTTTTTTCAGAGTCTCCTTATGTACAAGTGGAGCAGACAGGTTTGAAAGTGAGACCCGCACAGAAGCAGAGGTCTATTCTGATTCTCCGGGAAATCCCACAGGCCACACCAATCGAGGTTTGTCAAGGCAATCAGTGGCGAGAAGGCATTCAGGGAAAAAATAAAATATATGCCTCTTTAAAAACTATTCCCAAAAGTTGGGTCAGATTGTTGTTATTGTTTGTCTTTTATTGAAAACTGCAAAAACAAGGGAACTTGAAGACAACTAATTTCATTGAGATATTAAATTTATTCGGGATCTTTAACTTGAAAAAATTTAAAATCAGAAGCTTACATTAGAAAAACAATATTAATAGAAGCAAAGATGACAGCAACAGTAACAACGATATCAAAAATGACTGCAATGTTCAGGATGTGGAAAAGCTGTTTAGAGGCGAGAACTGTCCTACCCTTGTCTCTTGCGAGTTCGGCCTCAACAACAGCTGGTATGTCTTCTTTGAAAGTGAGCAAGATGCTCAGCAGGCCTACAAGTATTTGCGAGAAGAGCGAGCCACCTTCCAAGGGAAGCCCATCATGGTTGCTGCTGTTGCTGTTGTTGTCGTCATTGCTTCTGCTGTTGCTGTTGTTGTCGTCATTGCTTCTGTTTTTGCTGTTGTTGTCGTCCTTTCTTTTGTTGTTGCTGTTGTGGTTGCCCTTGTTGCTTATCAATCATTGTTTTTTTCACTTAACCATCAGGGTTTTTAGTTTTTTGTTTCAAATACCTTTGTGTTTGAGGTTTTTTTCATACCAAACCATCAGCATAGCTTCACCATATAACTCATTCACTATATCATACCACATCACCATACCTCTACCTCACTTTCAGGCTCGCATCAAGGCCAAGCAGGTTCTACAGAGTGCTTCTCAACTGCCGCCATCGGCTTCCCTTCAGGCCACCCCTCCCAATGCCTCCAACACCCCTCAACCATCGCCTCAACAGGTGACCAGTCGTATCACAATTCATTACACTGCTGATACCCTTTCACTACACTACTAGATTTTTATCTCACTTTCAATCCATTCAAATCCAATAAAATCTTATACGCTTCAGCATACCTCCACCAAAGCCCTTCAACCATCCCTGTGCCACCAGGCTTCACCACATTTGGCGAAGAACTTGCAGGTGCGAGTTGTACCAGCTGTTGTCAAGCCCACAGTTCCTTCCGACTTGCCACTTTCACAGCCTCCCTTCTCTAACTTTTCCTACATCACTCACCTCCAACCCACTGCAGTGTGTTTCTCAATCAGTCACATTATCCTACTTTCATTAGTTTTACTCGCACGTCTACTACCGCCACTCATACCCCTTCCCAGCATCACCAATCATACCACTCCTCAACATCACTTCTCACACCACTACCCAAAATCACTACTCACACCACTACCCAAAATCACTTCTCAACACCACCACTCAACACCACCACTCAACACCACCACTCAACACCACCACTCAACACCATCACTCAACACCACCACTCAACACCACCACTCAACACCACCACTCAACACCACCACTCAACACCATCACTCAACACCACCACTCAACACCATCACTCAACACCACCACTCAACACCACCACTCAACACCACCACTCAACACCACCACTCAATATCATTTGTTATGTCTATTTGCTTGTCTTTACCCATAACGAGTTAGATTTACCTTCATGATCATCATCACTCACAAAAACGCATCCTTTTTCTCACCATTTTCCGATAAGTTTGTTTTTTAGCAATCCTCACCCACGTGTCAATCCTCACCTACAGTTCATCCACAACTCGGCGAACTTTCCTCTTTGGCAACAAATCAACTCACCACTCATTTCTCTTGACCCCTCCATGGTATCTTTGCTCATTTGTTTTCTCTCATTCATTCAGCTCTTTATCGATTTATTTGATCATTCATTCATTCATTTTAACATTCATCCATCCGTCCATCCATTCATTGATTCATTCATCCATTCATCTATCCATTCATTGATTCATTCATCCATTCATCCATCCGTTCATTCATTCATTCATCCAATCGTTGATTCACTCATTTGCTGTCCACAGTTTCGCTTCACACCACTGTACGACTTGAACAAAAAGAGGTATAAAATAAGGCGACGTCAGAAACTTGAATCGAAATTTAAAAAAAATTTTAAGTTTAAAAGTTAGCCAAGAAATTTATAAAATATCAAAACGATAATATTATAAACGATAACTTTATATTTTTCAATATTAACTTAATTTTTTCATCACCACAGTCACACCGATCATGCTCTACATAACCAATCCCTACAACAACAACAACTACAACAACAACCAACAACTGAACAGCCACAACAACACGGACAACTCATTCAACAAGAACAGCAACAAAAACAGTTTCATAATTTTTTTCAAAACCAACACAAACCACAATTTCACCAACCTTTTTATAGCTCATACCCGCAACAACAGCACCACCACCAGCAACAGCCCCAACAACAAAAACACCAACATCCTCAACAAAAACAACTACAACAGCAACAGCACAAAAATCGACAACAACAACAACAACAGCAACAGCGTTTCAATAATAAAAAGAACACTATTCAAGACAACAACAACAATGACATTGTGAACAACACCCTCAACAACACCACCAACGATAAAAGGTCAGATGAACTGAAAGTTTTCAAACCTTTGTCTCCCTTCCAAAACTCTTTCCAGCAACAACAACATCAACAACAGCAACAACTGCAACAACATCAACAACAACATTTGATCACTTTTCCTCAACGCTTGCAACTCAGCAACATGCAACAGCATCCTCAAATCTTCACCTTAGAATCACCCAGAACACTCACAAAAACCTCTGCTGACAGAAAGGAATACGCCCAAAGACACAGGAAGACAGACTCACACAAACATCTACTAGACAATTCATCCAAACAACAAATTAATTTTTCTCCTTCCTACACTTTCCCTCCTCCCCCCCATATAGCTTCAGGCTTTTACAACTCACCCTTAAAGTCTGCCCAATTTCACTTTGACAACACTAGTAGTGCTTTCAACAACAACAGCAACAGCTACAAGAATAACAACAATCCAACCAACCTCAACAACATCAACAAAAACGTCAACAACATATACATCAACAACATCAATAATGCTAATAACATCAACAACAACGTCTACAACAAAAACAACGTAAACACTCTCAGCAAGCAAGCATATTTCAGAGATGCTTCGTTTTCTTCTTACTCTAAAAATCAAAGCTTCAACAACAACAACAATAATAATAGTAGTAGTAATAATAATAATAATAAACTTACATCCGAATCTTATTCTTCTGCTCTTCCAGTATCATCATCAACACCACCATCATCATCATCCTCGTCATCATCGTCATCATTTCCACCATCATCTTCATCGTTACCAAAATCAGTAATATCATCATCAACATCATCAACCTCAACAACAACTCCATCGACGTCAACAACGAAAACAACAACATCATCATCATCTTCTTCCTCTTCAGCATGTACAGCATCCCAAGCATTATTTGCTCCCATGCCGAAGCAATTGCAAGAAACAGCATGCAACAGCAAAAGTCACCAAAACAACAACATTAACTCCCCCACATTTGTTTCCAGCAACAAGATCGACATCTCCAAAAATAACACTTTCCAACATAAAAAAAACAACGACCCCAACAACGACCACAATAACCCCATTCCTAAAAAGAACATCAGCGCTAACAACATCACCTCCAGCCATCCTCACACCAGGCCTTCCATCTCTTGCACCCCCTCCACGCATCCCACCAATAGGTACGTCATTCCAGCCCACTACTAACCATTTAAACTCTTCTACGTCCTCGTGACGTCATTATCTCAAATAGATAGGTCAAACTCTGGCGTAATTGTTTTCAAAAACTTTCGAGTTTGAAACGCTAGAAAGAGTTTTAAGTGTTTGAGAGGTTACCTATGGTTTTTAAAGGTTTGAAAAGTTTGCAAACTCAATAATTGTTCAACTGTTCAATAGTGATTTGAGGCAACCACTCATGCAGGACTGACCACAGGCCTCGTTCTGTGCAACACAAGACGTTCGAAGCGCAACAACAAGATCCGGATTGTTCCACGAAAAATAATAAGAATAAGAATAATAAAAATATTGTTAATAACAATGATAATGTTAAAAATACTGTTACTGAAAACGGAAATGATGTTAACAGTGTAACTAACAAAAGCAACAACAGCAACAAGATCATCCGTAATACACTTAATGAACACTATAAGTGCAACAAGAAAGTCAATAACAACAATAAAAACAATTACAACAACAAAAACGTCATCAACAACAACAAAAACAATGACGACAGCAACAACAATGACACGATGAAACAGCCACCAAAACACAACTGTGAAAGTAGCGCAAAAGCTTTTCATTCAGCAGCATCGCCTCAACCACCACACCTTTCATCATCGTTGTCCTCTTCATTGCTTCAACCGCCACCATCCTCATCAGCACCGCCATCAAGCAAAGACCCAGTGGCAAAGACCAGACCTTCTTTCAAGCCCTCTCCAGACAACAGCAACCAGCACTCCAACAAAAAGTCCTCTGTCCGACCCAGGTTGCTTTTTCTTTCTCTCTATCTCCCCATCTATCTCTTTTTCCACTTCTTCCTTCTTTTCGGCTCCATCCTCTCTTTTTCCATATTTTTCAACATTATTCCCTATCCTTCCACCATCCATCTTTTCATTTTCGTGTTTCTTCTTATTTTTGCATCGAACGCTGTAGTAATAGGAGTTTTTCTATGAAGGAAGGGAAGCAGCTACAGCAGGAATGGCAGGCAGTCTAACAGAGCCAAGCTGGTCAGAGAGGATTCGAAGCAGGTATTCATCCATTCATATGAATTAATAAATTAATGTAAAATTTGTTATAGCGCACAGTTCACAAACCAGGTTGTCTCAGAGACGCTTATATTATCCGAATATTTGGTCATCATATCATATCATTTAAAATTAATCATTCAATGATGTATCAATTAAATGTCCTTTCTTCCGAACATTCATCTACAACTCTATTCAATAAAGCATTCCTCCACTAGTCTTTGCAATCATTTATGCATCCGTTCTATGACCATGCACGAACCACCAGAAGAAGAGCGTGGGCAGAGACAAGGGGGCGCCTGTTCACGAGCCCTTCGATAAGTCTTTTCCACCCCTCTTCCTCAACAAGGTCTCACTCAAAATCATTCTTCAATCCGTTTTTAAAGCTCTTTCAAACCTCCTTCAAACCCTCTTTTAATCCGTTTTCAAACTTCCTTCAAACCTCTTTCAAACTTCCTTAAAACCTCCTTCAAACCTCCTTCAAACCTTCCTTCAAACCTCTCTTTAAAATCAACACAGAACTGCCCATACCACCACGAGAGCGAGACCAAGGAAAGGTTTTTGCTTAAATGAAGCTTCCGCAATTTCAATCAAAATTCTTCCAAACTCCTCTACTTCTTTGTTTTGTTTTTGTGGCTTTGAAATTTTGTTGAATACTTTTTCTAGCGTATATTTTATATGTCACACCTCTCAGCTTGTACATCCATTCCTATGTACTTCAATAATTTGGTCATCTTATATGTCTTTTGGCATATTAAGTCGTAATTCGTCACCGTTTGTTCCCTGACAATGGTATCATTCACTGATTACCATTCACCAATGTTATAATGGTTACCAATCCATATAGATTCCATATATTATTCACTTGTACCACATTGTTATACCAAACCCCTCAGCCACAGCGCTTCGGCCACTCTCAAGAACATCGCAGTGAAGGTGAGTCCAAAGTAACTTCCATGCCCTCCAAACACCATCTCCCAATCTTTTCTCAATAATAATAATAATAATAATAATAATAATAATAATAATAATAATAATAATAATAATGAATCAAATTTGTAAAGCGCCAAGGCAAGCAACTGAGGCGCTTCCGTTCAGTCATTAAAACAAATCAGGTGTAAAAGATTATGAGCTAGTTTGAATAAATATGTTTTATGTTTAGATTAGAAGGAAGAAATTGAAATGGAATTTCTTATCGTTGGTGGTAGAGTTCCAGATAGCAGAAGCTCATTTCTGAAGACTCGTTTTGATATGTTGTTTGTGGTAGATTATTGCTTGAGGAATGGGGCACTTAAAGAATGAAGTATTTTGGTCTTTGGCTTTTGTTGGATTGTATTACATAAGTAGGCTGGTGTAGAGTTAGATAGAGAATTGAAAGTTTACAATACAATCTTTAAAATTATTCTTGTTTGTACTGGAAGCCAATGAAGTTGAATAAGGCAGCTTTTTGAAGAGTGATGGAGGTAGTGGTCGAGTGAGTTAATGTTTAGCACAATCCTAGCTGCTTTGTTCATTAATCGCTGTAGACGTGTTTCTTCGTGTTGTGTTATGTTGTGTAACATAGAGTTGCAGTAGTTCAACCTACTGATGATTAAACAACAAACCAGGGTTGAAGCCATGTCATTAGTGAGGAATGGACAAATGTGAGAGATGGCATGGAGATGATAGTTAGAGGAGCAAATGACACATTATGTGCTGATTTAATGATAGTTCATCGTCAAGGGTGATGCAAGCACCCTGTGCATGTTATTGATATTGATGGAGGAGGAGCAAATGTCGATGTTTGAAATACTTGAAAATCTTTCGTTGTTGTGAGGTACCAAGTTT
>OX387248.1:5746680-5804180 GCA_947562095.1 Branchellion lobata
TCGACCAACCAATCATTCAACACTGCGTTTTGTTTTGCTGTGTTTTAGAACATATTGAATAGAATGTTAATATTATAAATTTTTAAGAAATATGACGATAACTTTCGTTTTTTGAAGCGGGTAAAGCGTTTATTTCTGATTCATTTGCAGCAGTGTTTCAATTTCAAATTTCACGATTATTATACTTTTAATTTCGCATATAAGTGGTGTTGTTTCATCATGTTATGCCATTTTCATTGGCATTGCAATGGCTGAACGTAGTTCCTTCAACACGTCACTGTTGTATTTCATCCTTGCTACTGAACTTTCCGCTCTCATGCTTCATTTGCGCGTTCTTTTATAGGCATTTATCACTAGTGAAAAAAAAATTTAATCTGAAAAATTCATTTTGTTTTGAGAAGTTTTTAACGCTTATGCTTGCAACCTCATTTATAATCCGCTATTTCTTTTTTTATTCATATTTTTCTACTCTCCATTAACAACCTATTTATCCTTACTTGAAAGTTAATTTTGAGGCTCTTTCAAGCGAATGCTAGTTGTTATTTTCAGCTTCGAGCAGGCGTATGATTCATGCGTTGACGTATTTTCAAGATATTTTAAAGTTTTGGAGTCTTAGAAGGCGAAAGTTTCAATGGAATTACACTGGATATTCACAAAGTTGTGCATATTGTTTTTAGTTACTTGAACTCTGTCTTTATGTTCACCACTAATTACACGCATCACTTCACCGTGTACTTTTAAAATTTTATTCACTGATTCTTGCTATATTGACTGGATTTTTTAACTTCGAGTTTTACTTTTCTATCTTTTTATATATTATGGGTTATTTATATATTTTTTAATGAAACAAACACTTATAATCACATTGATATTTTATTAAAATATTTCATATTTTCTATTTATTGCTATCATTCAATTTCGCCTAATTGATTTGGGAAAATATTTCCACACTTACTTCAATTTTCAACTTCGCCCGAAACTGCACACAAAGCGTATATATAATATTTTGTAATCCCCTAGTTACGCTAAGTTATGCCTCATCGGTGTCCTTCCGTCTACCAGAAAAGATGGTGTAGCCACAGAGATTTGGGTGAGGTCGGTTGTTGCCCAAGCGGTAGACTTCAAGTTATGGCTGCATGTTAGCTATATGCTGGCAATTTGTTATCTTTATGTTAGATGTAGGTTAGCTAGTACGTAGCAGTGTTTGTCGTCTGTTGCTCAGGGGCATTCTAAATTATTTTTCTTAATTGGCATAAAATATTAAACCTGGCTGATTTTAAAAAATAATTTAATCTTTACATTTATTAATCGCTAATTTCGAAAGCTTTAAACTCAAATCACGATGTATCCACCTGGCGCAGCATGCAATTTCTGGCCATTTTTTTTCGCGTTGATTTTGCGTTGCGAAGCATTATTTGGTAGGCCTTTCGTCGCTCCCTGTGTCTACGTTAGCTCTCTTCATTGCCTACCAGGGTTGTTGTATACGCTGATTATTATTTAGATAAGTTAGCTTAGTGGAGGATTTCTTTGCAGATTGTCTTGGCTAGTCTTCCTGGCCTGATGATCGAAACCGTTGGTGATTCATCGTAGTCTTCGCTGCTGTCTGCTTGCACCTGTAGGCAGTGACGGTCGTGACTTGTATTCACTTCTAGTTACTAAAGACTTCTTCATCTATAACATAAACTTCTACATCTCGCCACTCCACCTACTATGGAAATGTCTTATGCAATAACACAGCAATACATTAGCCGCCACGTGCACGTAAGTTAGAGATTCTTCTTGAAAGTATGTGCATCCGTAAACCTTCGTGAATAGAACCTTGAGTATTTACTCGTTGTAAACTAGTACCACTAATCCTTAAGGCCATTATGTAGCGCCAACCAATTACAATACATTGTATCACAACATAGATCTGAACTTGTGCAGGGCATTGCAATAACCACACTTACCTGCAATGCTTACTCACATTCTTAACCTTTCGTATTGCTTGGCTTTGTATCTTCTTAGTTTTTTTCAAATTATAAAGTTAAGAGTGGTGCAGATGCATTGGTATATATTCTATATGAACTTTTCACCGAAGCTCGTTGAACGATTTATTTTATCAATTTCAAAATGTGAATCAAGACGGACATTGTAACTGATCGATTAAGGAAATGATTGTGACTCGTACATCAAATTATGACTATATAAATGGAAAATATTATAAAACTGATTTAAATTAATTAAATTTCAAATTTTCTATTAGTCCAAAATTTATTAAATCTAAATATTTTTTTAAAATAAATAATAACGAAACCCTCAAAAAAGAGTTAATACAGATCTTGAGAAGAGCTGATTGAAGGCCAACGGGTTGAAAGGCTTCAGAGGTGAGGCCAAGATGAGCTCCTAGCTCTTGTAATGTTCCACTGGAAGATTCCTCAGGGTCTCCGCCGCCTGAGGAGAGTACAGCGATTAGTTGAAGTAGAAGAAATGATTTGAATTTTAACGTTGAAAATTAAATGACCCATCTTATTCACTTTCCAAATCATAAAACGCCATGAAGTAGAATGCAAAAGCTCAAAAGCCATGAAAGACAAGTGGAGTGTGATTGTGATGTAACGTGTGCAGACAGAAAACTACCATCGACAAGGTCGTTCAAGGCAAGATATACATTTTGGGCACCTCTCACTTACGAAATCTAATTTTGACAGCATTTGAACGGTCGTTATGTCACGAAAGGTGTGGATTTACCTTCTCCGCAGTCAGATCTCGTTGCGTCTCTGCTAGCATCTCGTAGCCCACCATGAACTTTTTGACCTTGGCGGACCTCAGCAGTGGAGGCAGGTACACAGCGTGCAGTTGCCAGTGCTGGCAGTCGTCCTGCAAGAAGGAAGCCGTGGGAGCTCCTGTGGTGACGGTTGTTACTGCTGAATCATCATTCAATCATTGTAATGATAATTTTAACTTATCCACGCTTGTCGGCAATTGCAGGCGCGGATTGTTTGGAAGAACGTACCATGCCATCCCATGGAATAGGGGAAAGAGGTGTGGAAGAGGTTGTCGTACTTGCACAACAACTGCTTCATGATGAGAGAGAGGTCTGCAGAAGGCACAATTGACGTTTAAATGATGCAACCTTTACAACCATAACTACTACTATTATCAGTACTATTAATAACAATAATAGTTATTATTTATTATTA
Source organism: Branchellion lobata (assembly GCA_947562095.1). Taxonomy (NCBI): domain Eukaryota; kingdom Metazoa; phylum Annelida; class Clitellata; order Hirudinida; family Piscicolidae; genus Branchellion; species Branchellion lobata. Next base: position 5,749,863 of record OX387248.1, read on the forward strand.
TTATTATTATTATTATTATTATTATTATTAGTATAACATGAGTAACCTTCAATTTCATCCTGCTTGAGATTTTGCAGTCTGTATGGTGTTATTATGTCCTATTATAGTCTAATCTAACTCCATTTCAGCTGACCTTATTCATTCAAATCTCATTTGAGTGGGACGTTCTCTACATGTAAAACCCAAAACGCAGGAACGAGAAATAACTTTTTTTAAATTCGAAGTTTCATAATTTAAATATATTATTTTTTCTGATATGAACCATGTCTTCCCATTTGTAATATTTTCTAAGTGTTTACTCCGAAGTTATAAAATAAAGGCTGTTAAAATAATAATGAATAAATTGGCAAACAAACAGAAAATACATAGAACCTTGTAGACCCACTCGCACATACAACACACATATAACCACACAGACAACCACACAAACCTTAATACGTGCCGTTTGGGCAAGAGATAAGTTTCATAAGGCCAGACAGCCCAATAGGGGACCAGACACACCCAAGCATCACTCTCCAGCACTATGCGCTCCTGCGGCAGTGTTTCAAGTGGGAAACTCGGATTCAAATTTTTATTTTTGTGGTAATTTTTTATTGAGTTAATTTATATTTTATATTTAATTAGGTTGTACCTTGAAAAATTACAATGCATATATATTAATGAAATCTTTAATTAGACAGCGGAACCAATATATGTATGTATATAGGCGTATGTGGAGTTAAAGATACGTAGTTGTGGTAATATTTAGTTGTAATAAACGTGTAATCATTGTGGATGAGACACGATACCTTCTTCTGCAGCTCCATGCGCATGTAGTCGAGCAGCAGGGGTGAGTGGTGCTTGAGCATGTAGCGTCTCTGTGTGCTGTCCTTCTGAGCCGCCTCAGTGGGCAGGAAGGAAGAAGCCCAGATCTGTTGAATGAAAGGTGCTTGTTGGATGGTTGTTGAGGTAGTATTGGTAAGTTGTTTTTGAAATTGGAGTTACTGTATAAAAAGCGCCTGAAGAGTTTCAGTGGTTGAATATTGTTGTTGTAGGTGGTGGGGTTTTCCTCTGTGGATAGTGTTAATAGCAGAGAAGTTGGAAAATTTTCAGTTGAAGATAGTTGGAATAAAATGAAGATTAAGTTAAGAAACTCAAAGATACTTTTAAGATTATTAAGTCATTGAATTGGCTATTCCATGCTTTCAAAGCCTATAGATAAAAATAAGTTTGTTCAAAAGAAAGGTCAGTGTAGCATAGAGATGTTTCTCTGCGTGCAGACCTGGCAGTGGGGGTGGGGGTTGGAACAACCCATAATTTCTCCCTTGTTTTCAAATATCTGCGTGAGTACATGCAAAATTGAATCTTGTTTTTTGGATTTTTTCCTTTGTAACCTTTAAACTTTTGAAGTTTCATGAACAATTAGTTGAATTGTGTATGAAACAAAGAAAACTAATCAAATTGATCATCATTTGGAAAGTTTTTTGCTCATACCTGAATCCATGTGTACTTGTCTTGCAACTCTAAACATGTCTCAATCAGTTTGAGCAGAACCTTGGTTTAGTTTTTGTATTATTATTTGGTATTTTCTCAAAACTGAATTAATAAATTAATATAAAAAGATTCTAAAAAATGCTCAAATTCTTTACCTTTGTTATATCTTGGGTAGCCATGGTAGCCAGAGAAACAAGTGATGATGGGTGGTAGCATACAACATAGCACTTGCCATAAGCGGGTTGACACTGGAAAAGGTCATTTGACACTGTGTCACATCCATCTTGCTGATCCACTAAAAGAAAAATAAAAACTCATTGATACTTTGTAAATGACAAATACTAAAGTGCTCGTTATAATATTTTAGTGAAAAACAAATCTATTATATTGAAGCATCATTACATTCAAACTTAGTTTCTCTTATGGCTGGAAAATCATTTTCAAAAATGAAGGTGTCTTTGTAATCAGGGTTAATCTGATTGAATTGGTTTTAGTAGATCAGAAATTAAATTAAGATAATTTGATATTGGAACTTGGAAAAATAATTAGTTTAACCAAGTTTGCTTAATATTTGTTTTTACCATTTTATCTCATAGAAGGTTCTGTTTATTACACAATTTTTACTTACCACATTGTTAGGCCTGACACCAAGTGGTCTGAGAGGATTGTTAGCCTCTTCAGAGACATTTACATCTTTTTCATCTTGAGATTTTTCCACTCCTCCCTTCCAGGGCCTGTTCATTCGGTGAGGTGACACTAAAATCCACGTGTCCAACAGAGGATTGTAACGGCGGTGCTGATGTACTGTCGCGGTGTTTGATTTTTTTTGAGAACATGAAACGTGTTTGAATTTTCCATATAGTTAAAATAGCTTTCTTAGGTTTATAAAGTATATTGTGTTAGTAACACGCTGTTATAAATGCACTTTGTCATTGAAAATCGGATTTTATGAATTTTAATTGAAAAAATAAGTGAAAAACCTTTAACGTTAAACGTCTCCATGTCGTAATATTGTAAAGTAACCTTCAAAAAGATCTGGGCCAAATATCTTTTTTAACTAATTGCAATATAAAAAATGTATGAATGAAAATTATAAAATCCAATAAATTTTGTTCAGACTATTTCTCCTAAATACAAGTTAGTTTCGTTTTCACTTTATGGTTAAAAATAGATTTTAATCAAAAACTTCTCAAATTTTTTAATATTAACTAAAATCAGACACGATAACCAAAATACTAACCTCATGCCTAAGAATTGTTGGAAACTTTTTGAAATTTATTAATACTTTTTTAAATTTTTTTGCCGTCTCATTCCGCTAAAAACACTAATATATTTTGTGGCAGCATTCAAACTCGTTTCTTTGGGAGCGCCCTGAACCACTTCTAATGAATCCATTAGACTAAATAAAACAATATATTTGTGAGTGGGTAATATAACACTTGATGTGGTTGGTATGAAAGCTTAAAAAATGTTGCATGGTAAGATTAAGCAAAAAAAAATCCGATTGGTTCAAAATTCCCAGCAAAGACACACACAAGACAAGAGTTACATTTCTGAAACTAAATAATATGAAACTTGAAACACGAAAGAACAATTTATGTAAAAATTTAAAGATACAAAACTACATAAAATATATAAAATTAACAATTTGAAATTATTATATTTAAACTGACAAATAAACTAGAAAAAAATACAAATATTTTTAAACAATGAATTTCGAAAATAAATAATAATAAATTTATGCTTTTGTGAATATAATGGAAAAGAAATAAATAAAAATAATAATGAAAGCGATTGCACGTTGCACTTCTCGTATAAAATAAATTTAATTCATAAAAAACACAGAGGAGTATAAATGCACTGTTCGCGTCTCTGTGCGCCACTACTGCATCTTTTTCTTGATCGACACTGTTTTGTACTCGAGGTTCCTTGTGAGTGTCTTGGTCACCATCACCACCACTAACATTGCTTCCAGCACCACAAAAGCCCCCTTCCAATCCACCAACCCTGCCACCATGCTGAAAGGAAGACCAGCCATCACCGCACCCACTGCATCGAAGAAAAGTAGATAATAGAAATAATCAGCATTTGTTTGATTTAAAACCAATAATAAGAAAAATTTTCAAATATATGGATTTTTTTGAATTTATAACATTTATTGAAAAGTTAACGGCTGTATTTCAATAAATTAGCATCTCAAAGACTTCCAAGCAATCATTGAATTGTTTTTCAAATGCCGCGTCACCCACCATTAGCGACAAGAGACACGATGGCGTGCGCGGTGCTCTGCAGGTGCACGGGTGAGGCCTCCATCGACATGACTCCGTAGATGGAGATTGGTCCGTACACACCAACACCTATGAAAAAGCCCACCAGAGAGATCATGAGCTGAACGGAAGGAAACAAAACAATTGATCGGCATCATATGGAATAGAAAAAAATATTTATTAAGTGGTATTACATTAACTTATTATTATTATTGTTATTATTATTATTATTATTATTATTATTATTATTATTATTATTATTATTATTATTATTATTATTAGTATTATCTAATGTTGCGTTGTGAAATTTGTTCGGGAAAAGGCTCTAGCACGGCGCGACGCTTGAATGTCGTAGTTGGTGGCCAAAGAATCATTAGTAGTGAAAGTCGGGAGGTTGAAATTGTATTTAAGCAGATGAAATACACGAAAATTGCAAACAATGGAAATGATACTAAGCCAGGAATAAGCGCGCCCACCTGAGAACTGCCAGTGGAAAGGAAGAAAAGGAGGGAGTGCAGAGAGGCGGTCAAAAGGGCGACGAAAAGGAGAGCAACAGTCATGCGGGGAGTGCCTCGCAGGTTGTCTCGCGAGTGCTGTGAGGAAGTTGTGGTGGCTGAGCAGCTGTGGGACTGCTGGGGTGAACCATAGAGTGGGTGTGAGAGGGTGTGGGGGGTGCGGAGGATGTTTATAGGTATGTCTGCTCGGTGAACAGTAGTTTACAGCTAATTTATGATATATCATTAACCGTTAAACGTTTTAGTTACTCGAATAAAATATTGTTACTTTTGTAACTATCTTCCTTCTCATAATTTCCCCACCACCTCCACCACTAACCCATGAAACAAAATAGTCAGCAAGAACGCCCGCAGACACCGAGCCGACCACTCCTCCCAGCTCTAAGCTGCTCGTGAAGAGGGAGCCTGTAGGAGGACATTGAGCAAAGAGGCGCACTCATGCACATCCCTTAAGCCCAGTCATGAATACGAAACTCAAAAACCAAACAAATACCTCCAACTGACCTACATATGAGCTTTGACCCAATTCTTGTATGACATACAGTTGGCCCCAGTCGAGAGCAGCGGTTCGTGTCATGAAGATAACGAAGTACGAGAGTGCCACCACCCACAGGAAGGGACTCGCTACAAGGTCTCTCCACGAGCCCCTGCCTGTTAACTTGCTTCCCGTGCTGCCTGTTGGTGCAACCACTTGAATAACAACAACTTGAGAGCTTTGAGACACTAATGAGTTTATTAACCCTTGTATACTTTCCAGGTTGTTCTGGCACAAAAGAGCGTGAGATTGAGTGTTGCTATAAATATTTCTTTATTGGAGTGTAAGCTAAATCAGGAGCTAGACTGGGTTTACAATGCCATTACAGACAAAAGAAAGAATGCCGATTTGTTGGCTCGTGAGGTGGGTACCTGTGTCGTCAACGTGCTTTTTGTAAAGATCTCCCATCATGAAAAACACTAGGACACTGCCTAACGTTGCCGAAACTCCTGAAATGAAAATCTTTTGATAATATTTCAAAAAAGTCAAACGTGATGTACCTGACAAGACTTGTTTCAATCAGCAATATATGTACTCTTTGAAAAAATAAATTGACCGATGAATAAAACAAAATAGATGCGAGTGAAATGGCGTTGTAGAAAATAAAGAAAAAAATAGAAGAAAAGGAGAGCAGAACTGGGTGGGTTGGAAAGAAGCGAGAGCAGATATTAATGAACATGAAATATCAAGAAGACAGGAACTGACCAGAAAAAATGAAAGCGGAAGGCCATTGAAAGCGAGAGACTATGAGAGTGAAGACAAGAGGGCCTAAGCAACAGGCGACGTTCATGCCAGTGTTCAGAACGGCGTACCACGTGCCAAACTCGCTGGGAGAAAACATCTGAAAGCGTTCGTGTGGCGTTGTGTGGCTGTGTGTGGAGGCTTTTATGGTGTTGCGACAAGAACTTGTGAGACATGAAGCATTGGTGAAATGGTGGGTTAAGAATGAAACACAGGGTCACGAAGTAAAGAGAGAATTGAAAAAGGAACAGGGAAAAATTAGTTCAAAGCCACATCACACAAATATCAGCTACCACTTCAAGCTTTTTTGAGTGATTTGAGCGTAACTATTTTCAAAGGTAGTTAAATTTTAACCATGTTGAAAGGGCGAAAGCAAAGAGTAAAAGATTAGTTGTTGAAAAAGAATAGCAAGAACAATCTAAAAAATGAATATTTGAACTAAAATAAATACATTTTCAAAAAAGTCACACCACAGTTAGTAAAACAACGCCTCGTGTAGCTCACAAAATCAACCTACACAACATGTTACACAAACGGGAAACTCTTGACAAAATATATAAAACATGAAAATTACATACGAAAAAATAACACAATGAAAATATAAAAAATGAAACAAAGAACAAAAATACAAACCATAGATAAAAAACGGAACTCTCCACGTGGTGTGTGCTAAAAGGAAGGAGGTGAGAATGGGGCCTGCAGCACAGGCAATGTTCATGGAGGTGGCCAGAAGACCCCAATAGAAATTAAAGACATCGGGAGTCAAATTCTGTGTCCGTGTGTGGAGATGGTTGTCATGTGTGTATGCTTGTGGAGGAGTTGTTGAAAAAAGGGGTTTGTGCGGAGAAAAAAGGTTGGGTGTGTGTATGTATGTGTATATGTGTGTGTGTGTGTGTGTGTGTGTGTGTGTGTGTGTGTGTGTGTGTGTGTGTGTGTTTGTGAGTGTGTGTGTGTGTGTGTGTGTGTGTGTGTGTGTGTGTGTGTGTGTGTGTGTGTGTGTGTGTGTGTGTGTGTGTGTGTGTGTGTGTGTGTGTGTGTGTGTGTGTGTGTGTGTGTGTTTGTGTGTGTGTGTGTGTGTGTGTGTGTGTGTGTGTGTGTGTGTGTGCGTGTATGTGTGATTGTGTGTAAAGTAGTAGCTAATGGCTGGAAAGTTGATATGAGGAACAGTGTGTGGGTAAATATGGAAGTAACAAGTAAGTAGTAGGTTTTTTATGTTGAAGAAATTTATATAAATAGTGGATGTGGGTGGTAATGATGAGTTATGGATGTGTGGCTGCAAAATGGGATGATTGAAACTCTTGAATGATGAATGCATTTTTTGAAGCCATAGCTGAAAAAACGAAGTATTATGGACACATGAAATTAATATGGTTACTAGAAGATCATTCAGAAATATTAAAAAAAATCATTAAAAAATGTTTAATAATAAAAATAAATAAATAAGAATAAAAAATACTAAAGAATAAGTTGAAACAAGTGAATGAGTAAATGAAATAAAAAAATGAATTGGGCAGCATGCACTATCTAGTTGGGGAAATTGAAGTGAAATTATTTCTAAAAAGCTTGTGAATAAGAGAAAGCCCAAACCGAAATTAATATGAATTTGAAAAAAGTTAATTAGGCAAAAGAATTTATATAATTTTCAAATTAAATTAATAAAATAATAGATAGTGGGGATGAAAAACGGCCTATTTCAATTTAATTCAAGTTAATGAGAAGTATTAAATAGTGACAAATGAAAAGATAAAAACCTGTTTGAGTGTCTTGGCACATGCAGGCCACAGTCCTCCCTGGAAGATCCCTTGCAAGAAAAGTATCACCACAAAAATGCCTGATGTTTGAAACACTGTAGGAATGTATGGATGAATATAAATAATCTTTCGAAATGGTGAAAATTACCTTCAACATCAACTTTTTATGAAATAAAAGAATCTACATTGAAATGAGTAGCAGGATTTGAATTGAATTAATAAAAACAGATCTTGAGGACAATGATTCAAGGAAAAAAAACAAAGACTCATCGTCCTCATCATCTTCAAAATATGCGAAAAACTATAAAGAGCAAAAAAAGTAAAAAAAGGAGAAAGAGAGTAAGCAAGATGAGGATGGCAGCAAGATACAATGACGCTTCTTCAACGGGGAGGTCAATTTGAACAACAGAGGCAAAGGACTGAGAAGGCGTCATCAAAAACTCTATGCAACTCTCCTCCCACTTCTCCCATGGCTGCAAGTCACACTCTCTCTAATGCCTCACCCCGTCTTATCACACTTTTTGACATCTCATCACACCAACTGACTTTGTTTATGCATCACCACGCAAAAGACTCAGATCCTCCACTCACTTCCATCTCTTTATAAAGCTCCTAAACCTTACATACACTCAATCGGCACTATCCTACTGCGGCCACTTTCTATGGAACACTCTTTCTCCTAACCTCACCCCTTTCACTTTATTTTTTTTGTGAGGCTCTCAAAACTGTTTAACCAGTTCATAGCAAAGTGTTCCTAAATAAATCTCAACTAGCGCCATATAAATAAATCAATTGTTATATCTTTGATGGTTTAGTCCAGTGCATCAATAATTTTTCTTGTTCTTCTGTTTTATTGTTTTTGTTTCACCTCAACTTAATTCTATCGCCATTATTTTAGTCAATCTTCACCATCAATATCTCTTCCTTTATATTTGATCTCATTACCCCTAATCTTCCCATTCCAGCTTATTTCAACCTAATCTTTTAGGCTTTTATCATTTTGATTTGCAATTCTGTTCTCATTTTCACTCTATTTGTCATTTATAAACTTTGATATTATACTTTCTGCGCCTGTGCAATGATGATTGGCCTATCTTGCTGTCAAATGTGACTGGGTGAGCCCAGGTTTGAGCCTTAGAAGCTGCAACTGAATTAGTATCTAGATGCAGGCCTAGAGTACCTAGTCTTCTATTAGCCTACAGCAAAGAAAACCGTTTTCATGGGAGCGTCTTTAAACATAGTGCTAAGGGCACAATACAAATTTCTTGGTTAGATTAGATTAGATTCTCATGTAGCTGACCAGAGAGTGAAGTTGTGAGGAGGCCAGAACAAAAGAGGCCTATGCAGAAAAGGTACTTTATGTCCACTATGTCACACAAGATGCCTCCAACAAACTTGCTGATTGTGTAAGCGAGGTTTTGGCTGCTCGATATTAAACCTTGGGGTAAGTTGGAAGAGAAAGTATTGAGTTTTTTTTAAATAATAAAAATTTTTTACTAATTTACTTATGATTTCATTTGGTGAAAATATTTTCTAATACCATGGGTTGCATACCTGCTTCGCTCTTTTGGAAGCCTAAATTTAACATTAAGTTTGGTAGCACAAACGAAAATGCCTTTCTGTTGAGGATAGACATAGTGTATCCAATGTACAAAGCGATGAAAGTAGACCATCGCAATGCGTTTGTATTTTGTTCTCGCCGAGGAATTTGCTCCTTCATAAAGACAATCAAACAAAATACACTCCAGTGGCAACCAAAGATAACCAACTATTTAAACTTAATGTAGTAGTTCTTGGGTTGTTTAAAATTGATTTTGCAGCAATAAATGTCGTGATACACTTTTTATTTTAAAAAAGTTTTAATATATTAATTTTTCATAGTCTTTATTGAAGCAAATCAAAACAAACAATGGAGATGATACAAAACATGGTGAACAATCTAAATAATATAATAAATTATCATCTACAATAACTTAATGTCGTAAAACCTGTCAATTATCTGTTGCATGTAATCAAAAGTTGAATATAAAATTGAATTGATGAATGTCACAAATTTATCATTGAATCACAGTTAGAAACATAGTCTTTGAACGTAGCGCATTACATATGTCTTGATTGGATTAGATTATACGAGAAGTTCCTAAAAATTAAAAAATTACAAAGGGCACTAAGCTTACCCAATCAAACAAAACTTATCGCGTTCTTTAGCACTATGTTCAAAAGCGCTCCTATAGAAACGGTTTTATTAGCTGGGGGCTACTAGAAGATAGATACTTAAAGACGGCGTCTATACTTTAATTGAGCTACTGCTTCTAGAGCTTGAATTTGTGCTCACCGGTCATAATTTACAGCGGGATAAGCCAATAGTCATTCCAAATCCTTAGACATGGTGTAATAACAATAGTAATAATTATTTTTAAAAAATATTATTATTATTATTATTATTATTATTATTATTATTATTATTATTATTATTATTATTATTATTATTATTATTATTATTATCATCATCATCATCATCATCATCATCATCATCATCATCATCATGATTATTAGCTTCAATTGGTAAAATGCCAAGACAAGCAACTGAGGCGCAAGAAGGTGACTAAGAGGGCTTCAGTTCATTACTTGTGATACCGCTTTCTACAACTTTTTCAATTCTTAGCTTAGCCGGGAATCGAGGTCTGAACCTCAAGTTTTTAAAGCGGACTTGCTAACCAAAATGCTACGAGTACAATGTATGACGAACATGGACGAACAGAATTGTCAAGGTACTGTTTTTTAGTTGAAAGAGTTCGTAGAGCTGCACAATCATAGCAATACAGATGATTTCATTAGATTAGATCGCTCAATTCAAATTATTCACTAATTATTGATTTGGGACTTTATTTGAAAATTGTTCGTACCGCAATTACGCAAGGTTACCAAAACTTGTCATTTCTGTGAGTTCTTCGATTCCAGTACGGTAAATTTCCAGAGACGAAGTCAAAGCCATATTAAAAATTATTTGAAACACTCAGCGGCACATATTGGTTAACGAACCAAAGCTTCGGAAAAACCAAGTGATGAATGGGATGAAAAATTTCATTAGATTTATAAAAAAAATACCGGCAATAAGATTTTCCAGAAGCAATTATTTTTCACGTCAACTGGAAAACAAAAACAACCAAACCAACCCCCTATCGAGATAATTATTACACTTTTGTAAACTAACAGAGAGCAATTTGACAATAACTTGACGAAGTTACAATAATTTTCGAAAAGAAAGCTAAAAAGATATCATTAACAAAACGTCATTGAAAACGCAACAATTTAATAATGAAAAATTTACAGAGAACATAGAAATTCATTAGAATAAAAATTACTCTTTGACAGCCTGCTTGGGCACATGGAATGCCTCCTCAAGAGGCAGTGAGCCACAGTCGGAAATGACAACATCTTGCAAGGGCTTGTCGCGACCATCTTTTTTCACATTTTCAATCTTCCTCACCAAGTTCTTTAAAGGTTGTGCAAGTATGGATAATTTAACAGTCATGAATTTTATAGAAAGTTTTGTGTGATGAAAATTTTTCATTGAAAAAAAGTTCTTAATGAGCCAATTAAGGAACAATTCAATACCATTCCTTCGATGATCAGTCCAAAGACCACATGTCTTCCATCAAGCCAATCAGTCTTCTTGGTGGTGATGAAGAATTGAGATCCATTGGTGTCCTTGCCTGCATTTGCCATAGAGATCCATCCAGCTCCATAGTGCTTGATCTTGAAGTTCTCATCAGGGAATCTATCTCCATAAATACTTTTTCCTGTGATTCATTTAAATGAATTGAATGCATTGAAAATTTTGATAATAGAAAAAGCTATAATATTAAGAGCTGCTACCTCCAGTTCCATCTCCGGCAGTGAAATCCCCTCCTTGAATCATGAAGTCTTTAATGACTCTGTGAAACTTACTTCCCTTGTAACTCAGTGCTTTTCCAGCCTTATCAACCTAATTTATGTAAAAATTAAATGTTTTACTTGTGAAACTAACACATAATTTATGAAATATTAAAATCTCGAACATAGATTTCACCTCAGTTCCTTCAGCTATGGTCTTGAAATTTTTCACGGTTTTCGGAACGGTCTTTCCAAAAAGCCCGATTACAATTCTTCCTAGCTTTTCATCTCCAATACTTATATCAAAGAAAACCTTTCAAATATTTTTTAACTTTAATAATAGTATAAATAAAAATCTGTATTGCAGTCATTGAAAAATCAAAATTATGCAAAGCTAGAAACTGTAGTCTCAAACGGCCGAGGCAATAAAATGTATATGCGGTCAAATAAAAGACGGAAAAGAATACAATACGCTTAAGTATGTAAAAAACCTTATCGGTAACTTTAGGTCCTTTTGAATCAGCAGCTGAATTATAAATATTTACCAATAAAACGACAGTAAACAACGCGAATGCAAAGAAAGAAGCCATGACTGCACGACGATGGAAAGACTTAGAATATGCTCGCGGACACGTTCCTATATGCATGTCACATTTTCATTGGCTTAAAGAAATTGAGGGATGAACTGATATTTTTATTTAATCAATATCAATAAGCTACTTAAAAATAATGTATTTCATCATTAAATAATTGTATTTTCATTTATTAAAAAAATTTTTAATGAATAATCGTTGGTAAAATAGAGCTAAATCATCTTGTTTTCACCTTCGCCTTATCAACCAACTGAGACTTTTTCTAAACAATCCAAACTACTAGTTGCTTCGCTTATTTCATCCCGTTTTAACTATTGTAACTCTTAGTTTTTGACACTCATAAATTCTTTCATCTTACTCCCACCTTTATCTCTTTAAACTGTTGCCTTTTTAAAAAAGATCTCAAAATCTGCACTCTCTTGTTTAAAACAAAAAATAATCATTCACTAACTACTTAGCTGATTTTTTGAAGTTGCTTTTTCGTAAGGGACTGAAATCTTCTTATTCTCATTTTATAGGATACCTTCTAATAGTAATTATGCTAAGGCTGCACTTTCCTACTGTGGGCCCCTTCTACGGAATTCTCTTTCCCCAATCTCATCTCTATTACTTTTTTACTTTCATTTCGTGAAACCCTTAAAACTTTTTTGTTTAAACAGTTCGTAGCAGAGCGCTTTTGAACAGTGTGGAATTAGCGCTTTATAGATTATCTGATTAGATTAGATTAAAAATTGAAGTGAAAACAATCAATTTAATTTTTTGAAGAAAATACTATAAAAAATAGAAATAATGACTTTTTTTTGAGTTTGAACAGTTTTTTTTACTTAGATTGTACCCAATATAATAAGTATAATCGTTGGATTTTAGGAGATACAAGAAAAACTCGGTATGCGTGCCAACGTGATGCCAGTTATTGCCGCTGAGTTTTCATTCCTAAAGTTTAACTATTTTAATCAATTTTTTTCAACTTTTTCAATTGATTCATTGTTTTGAATTAATATTTCATTGTGTTTAATATTTTTTCAATTTTTCCCTTCGCGATTTGTTCATTTCGTAGGTTCAATGCCGACTTTTATGACTGATAACATTCTGTTTTCGTATATTTTAATGTTTTTTTCTTAGTTCGACTATTTGCCGTGTTTTTGTGACATTTCCAGCGTATATCTGGACTTGATCGAATACAAACTATTAAAAAAAGAAAAAAGATTTTAAGGCCTTGCTAGCCGACTAGATGACGCAATCAATCTAAGCTAGTCTGATCTAATCAAGACTATTTTGATAACTCTTTTATAGCCTTCAGTTTTTAATTGATTCAACTCAGACTTATTTATATTCTAAAACTTTGGAGTTTTATCAGTTTTCTCTATTGTTTATTGCCAATTTTCTTTATTTTAACTGACTATTTGTAACCTTATGTTTTTCGTTTAACACCTCCGCGCCTGCGGCATAATGATTGGCTTGTTCCACTGTAGTTTGCCTAAGCTTGATTGCTAAAAACGGCAACTCAATTAAAGTACGGATGCCGTACTAGAGTTTTCAGTCCTCTAGTAGCCCACAGCGAGTAAAACCGTTTTCATGGAAGCCTCTTTGATCATAGGGCTAAAGAGCGCGTTACAAATGTCTTGATTAGATCAAAACAATTGTAACGCGCTTATCTGCACTATGTTCAAAGGCGCTCCCATAAAAACGAGTTTACTCGCTGTAAAACGACATAAGTTCAACGTTTGTTTTCTAAAGTGGGTTTCATTTTTTTCATTTTATTTACATCAAAGCTTAGCCGAGAAAAATCCGTAAAATATGCCTCGAGGCTCACTTTACAGATGGTTAACCACTATCTTTAAACCATAATTAATTCGTTATTATGGTATTTATTAAATAAAATCTAAACAGCTGCTGAAAATGCTGAAAAGTGTTTTTATTTATATTCTATATAACTTGAATTGTTTATAAAAGTAAAATTGATTAGTGATAATAGAAAATATACCAAATGTTAATAAAATTAATCATGATAAAAGAATAAATTCAGACAAATCACCAATGAATAGTCGAAAACATATGAATAGAAAAAAGGTAACTCTTTAAAGCAGTTTATTTTGAAGATCTTGATGGAACCTTTGAACATCGTAGTAAAATGAAAAAATGATGAAGATGCAAGATGACTTCATAAACAGATGGAAAGACTGAATGAATAAGAAAAAATTTACATAAATTCAGTTTAATAAAATTTGAAAACTTTAAAGTTCAAAAAAGAAATTATACCTGAGGGTTTTTTCATAGTTAAGTTTCATTTTTTCGTTAACCAGCTCACAAAGATATTTCAAGTACTGATGGAAATAGTGAATTGTGTCATAAATATGTGTGAAGTAATCCAAAAAATACATCTCCACAAATTTGTTTTGCAAAAAACTTCAAACGTTATTTCCATACGAGTTAAGTCGTTTTCTCTGATGTTCCAAAACATCTAAAACAGTATGTGACAATAAAGTAAAATAAAAAGAAAAGTTAATGTTATACATTAAACTATAGAATTCCTGTTGGGAAGATAAAAAAGACAAAAGGTAGAGATCCAAAAAAATTCTCTATTTTTTGAAGTGGTATAAAGCGGTCAAAAGTGTCACAATCTAAAAAAATTTGAAAAAAAGTGATCAATGTGACAATCAAAACTGATTTTATGAATGAAAGTGCCAAGGAAGAGGAAGAATGCAGGATGCAGAAGGAATGAAAGAATGAGTTTCGAAGATAGGAAAAAAGCTGAACACATCCAAGTATTTGAAGTTAATTTATCAACGAAATGATGTTATCAAATTGAATGTGTTAAGAGGAACCTCTTCTGAGACGAGTATTTTTCCCTGCTTAGTGATGGGCACTTGTAAGCTTTGTGTGCTTCTAATGGCCTGTATATAGAAATATTTTGAATAAGTATGAGATTAATTAAAAATAAGCTAAGAAAGTATGAACACGGGAAATTCGTTGAATGAAGCAAAATTTCATCTATAATTTTTAAATGGAAAATATGATTAACTTGATCAAATGAGAAAATGGAATCAAAAACAATGAAACGTGTTTTTGAAAATTTATAAGCATGGTGAAAAAAAACATTAATTACTATGATAATTTTTTTGCTTTTACCAAGAGAAATACCAGAATTTCGAAAACCATTTGCCAGAGCTATTTGATGCTGTTGTGAACAAATTAAAAAAAATATTTGTCACAGTTATTATTGTTTTTGTGCTTGGTTCATTCAAAAATAATTAAATAAAAGCAAACCATTAACTGGGCATCTTCCAACCTTTTACATTGTACATGGAGAATGAATGGTTCGAATTTTAAAAAAGAATTGTGTCTTGATTTTTCCAAAGAGTCAACCTTGTTGGAATGTTTCTACTTTTACTCAAATCAATGAAGTTTTTGAAAAAAAAAAGTTTTTTTTTTGACTTACCAGGCCTTTCATGGTTATTTCTTCATGTGTTGTATGTAACCAAATACAGCCCTTTTTTTTCGTATCCAGTTCTGGATTCTTTGAATTATCATTTCAGCAATTGAAATTCTTTTCATCTGAGACCCATTACCACTTACCTCTTCAAACAGACAAATGCGCCCAGAACAAGAACTAGTAGTAAAGAGCTGTTCACGACCGTTTATAAAAACAACTAAATCTTTGATTGATTCATCTATCGAGCCTTTCCTGCTGAAATCTATTTTAGATAAAACATTCCTCTTAATTGCCTCAAAATTCATTTAGTAGAATAAATTTTACAAAATTACTAAGAGATTTAAATCACCCTCTTGATACCTTCTTCAAAACAGACAAAAGTAAATTTAGGCTACAGGGACCTAATCACTAATTTCGAATTGAATCTGATTTTAAAATTATCAAAAAATTTCAACCATCGAAAATAATATCAATGATTTTTTTACAATATTTTTGATAAGTATACTTCATTAATAGCATGAAAAATAGCACATCATTAAACTAAAAATTCTCAATTTACTAAAAACCTAAATTATTTTGTTTACTCTTTTTTTACATTTCAATTCAATTATAATTTTGGAACTCTTTCAAAATAATTATTTTTGCAAAATTTAATTCTTTAGATCTATACTACTTTGTCTTAGACTAATTTATTCGCATGGACGTTTTGCCGCCTGGTTGGGAAGAAAGAGTAAGCCGCTCTACAGGTTGATTTTAATATGAAGCAACAATTATCATTAAAATGATTGAATTTACGATATTTACTTAAATTTTTTATATTAGATTTTGCTCTTCGAATAACTCATCGAATTAACAAACTAATTTCGAACTACTTTTCAGGCAAAAAGTACTATTTCAATTCTGCTACAAAAGAAAGTTCGTGGCAGAAACCTTCAAGTGACGGTCGCATAATGGAGCAGGTTCAATGTTCACATTTACTGGTTAAACACCGTAACTCTAGAAGACCATCGTCTTGGAGGCAAGAAAAGATTACAAGGACTAAAGAGGAAGCCTTGGCCGAACTAAAAGGTTAGTTTCGTTCATATGAAGTAGGTTGAGTTGGGATTCATGATTTAAGCTAGAAATAAGAAAATTCAAACTAGAAATTTAAATAACTATAAATTGATCATTTAGAGGGAAGCCTTTTTAGTATGTCACTAGAAGAGGGATATTAATATTTTTTTCAAATTTAGGTTTTTAACATCAAAGATTGCATGCACCGTTTTTTTCGTTTCATAACAAACTGCTTTTGAGCAATGCCTCATTGTTTATAACGTGTAAATTAGAATGGTTTCTGGGAACAATTTATGTTTCTTTATCTTTCTTCACTTTCCAATTATTTTTTAAATTAAAAAAAAAAATTCTATTGATCCTCATACTTTTTCAACCTTCCAATTCCAGATTATCGAGCAAGAATTGCATCTGGAGAAGTGACTTTTGGAGAGTTGGCTTCAAAGTTCAGTGATTGTAGCTCTGCTAAAAAAGATGGAGATTTAGGACCCTTCAAGAGAGGTTGGTGTATCTTATTTATTTCTTCAAGATATTATCATTAATGGCCTATGAAATTAACACCATCAACAATAAATCTAGGTCAGATGCAGAAACCTTTTGAGGATGCATCTTTCTCATTGAATGTGGGTGAACTGAGTGAACCTATTTCTACTGACTCTGGTGTTCACATCATATTAAGAACCAAATGAACTTACATGCTCATAAACAAATTTTTATAAAATATGGAAAAAAAACTTACTGTATTTTCATCTTTCAGAATCGTTTTAAAACAACTTTTGAAATAAAATTAAAAGTTGTTTCGATGCAGAGGTTTTGAGAGGTATATATATCATTCTTGCTGCAGTAGAAGAAACCCCGGTAACGATTTTGGGAAGGTACTATCAATAGGTCAGAATGTAGAGATGACATTCTCATAGACCAGAAATATAAAATAAAGCTCCTATTAAGCAAGTAAACCAATAAAGCCTGCTATCAAAATACAAAAAAATTATTTTATGTAGTTTTAAAAATGCAAATTCACTTTTCAACGGAAGTTTATCTAGGTTTTGCCTTCTTTGTGTCGTTTCATTTGTTAGGACCGTTGCTTCTTTTTACAGTTTTTCATGAATTTTCAAGAAGTAACCACGTTTGCATAACCTACTGAGTAAAATATACATTTTTCAAGTATTATTCTTTGTATCACTTGATATGTGTTTTTTCATGTTGCATGTTCCGTCTAATGCCATAAGGCTTGAATGACTTATTTAGTAACAACCTTACGTAGCTATTTTTCCTATTTTTGAACTTTCACCAAAGTTGGATTACTATTTATAGTTTTACTTTCATGTCGGCTTATGTAAAATAGCGTAAAAAACGGTTTCGGCGCTGCTGCTTTTCAATTTTTCCAGGTTAAAACTTTTTATGAAAATCAAAACAGAAAATGAAGTCCAGTAATTATGAAGTTTCAAATGAAATTGGCAAAGGAGCGTATGCTACAGTTTATAAAGGGAAGGACAAGAAGATCAAGGGTCGTTATGTCGCCATGAAGGAGTTCACAATCCCACTCGACAACGATGAAGGTTGGCGGAACATGCGGGAATGAGATTTTGAAAATTCTGTATTTTCGAAATTGCTGTTGCCTGTAGTGGCCGTTAAGCTGAGAGTTATGTGTCCAAAAATCAATAAAATCTGTATTTTAATTAAAAAACTATGATTAAGGAATTCCGGTAAATTGTTTGAGGGAAATAGGCCTCTTGAAAAAGCTAGACAAATACTGCCACCAGAATATTGTCAGGTGGGTCATCATTTAATCTACCCCAATCATCCTTCATCATTCTTATTTTTGAATGGTTAAGTTTGGCGCTATACAAGTTCATTTTTTAAGTTGAATTAGATCTTGTTTTATAAAACTTGAATTTTTCCATAAGAGATTTCATAATTATATGCTCATTCTTTCATGTAGTCACTCTTCCACTGATTTTTCCACCAACAGACTCCTTGATGTATTTTTCGGTGCTCGCAACTACAAGGAGATTAAGCTGATACTGATCTTTGAGCATTTCAACCAGGACCTCTCACAGTACATCCACAAGACATCCTCCATGCTTGACTCCGACCTCATCAAGGTAAAACCTCCATATAGTGCATGATTATAGTTTTTCACCTTTATAACCTTTTAATTTGTTTTCAACCAGTAGCCAGTATTTTTTATGGCTGAATATATATACCATTTGCTAAATGTAGTTCACTGTTGGATGATGTATTCATGCTATGCTACCGATCTTTGATCTTGATTTATTTGTTTGAACCCTTTTCTTCTCTTTCAAGTATTAATCATTGGTTTATTCAAACCTCACTACCCATTTACTCCTTATTTACGATTTTATACGGATTTTTGAACGTTTTGAAGAATTCGCTTTTATTTTATTGGCATGGAATTTCTAAGCAATGACAAAACTTGCTGATTACCACACCAATTAATCTCAATTACCTCATCTTCTACCCACCACTCACCTATCACTTGCACATTCATCAAAGTCAACAGGAACCATCCATCATCATAACCCTAATTTATTTCTATCAATAAACTCACTGCGCTATAATCTGCTGAAATTTATTACAACACAATGCAATAAGAAGAATTATTATAGTGTTACAATTATTAATTATTATTCTTCAATTTATTACTTAATGTTATACTATAAATTATTCTCATTATTCATTATAATTATTATTATAACCTTGAAAACTTTCAAAGCCACACTCTTTTTGGATACCTCAATTAGAATGAAATGAAATGTTATTTATCAAGTGCCAAGCAATTAAATGAGGCGTCCTTCACTCACTTTTCCTTAAAGTAGTCTACACGTTCTATAGTTTCCTGATTATCCAACTTTGTTTCCTTCGATATTTTACGTATATTCCGGGTATATAAATTTAATTTCTTGGCCTTGCTCAAGAATGCTATGCAATTTTCAGACCTGCCATTTTAAATATCCCATGATATTGCCTTGATGAATAGAAAAAATCAAAAGCAACAAAAACTTTTACGGGTTACTGCCACTTATGATGTTCATATTCGAATTGTATTGTAAAACCTCACCTGCAGTCGCTCATGTACCAGTTGTTGTCCGGGGTGGACTTCATGCACTCGCAGAGGATCCTTCACCGCGACCTCAAGCCACAGAACATTCTTGTGTCCGACAGTGGCGTCATCAAGATCGCTGACTTTGGACTCGCCAAGATCTTCTCCTACCGCATGTCTCTCACCTCTGTTGTACGTGCCTCATTGTTGCTGTTGAATTTGTTGTTGCAGACGTTCAGTCTAAGTTTCAGTTCAAGTTGCTATAGATTGTCTCATCAAAGCCATTTTTTCAATGCGTTGATATAAATTAATGGACACACGGATGGATGGGTGGATAAATAGATAAATAGTTAAATAGAGAGATAGATATACAATAGAATGCAACAACGGTTATTATCAAAGTAGCGTCAGTCTGATTGCTGCCTCATCAGCCTGCATGTTGTTCACTGAGGGTGGCAGGGTTTCGATGGAACTATCTTTCACTCTCTTTGAACTCTTGCTATCCTCCACTGACTCACCCTTTTGTTTGCTTTTCCATCTACCCATCCATCCTTTCACCCACCCCGCTGTCTACTTACCCCTCATCTGCCATCCATCCATCTACCATCCATCCATTTACCATCCATTCATCTACCATCCATCCATCTACCATGCATCTATCTACCATCCATCCATCTACCATGCATCCATCTACCATGCATCCATCTACCATGCATCTATCTACCATGCATCTATCTACCATCCATCCATCTACCATGCATCCATTTACCATCCATTCATCTACCATCCATCCATCTACCATCCATCCATCTACCATGCATCCATCTACCATCCATCTATCTACCATGCATCCATTTACCATCCATTCATCTACCATCCATCCATCTACCATCCATCCATCTACCATGCATCCATCTACCATGCATCTATCTACCATCCATCCATCTACCATGCATCTATCTACCATGCATCTATCTACCATCCATCCATCTACCATGCATCTATCTACCATCCATCCATCTACCATGCATCCATCTACCATCCATCCATCTACCATGCATCCATCTACCATGCATCCATCTACCATGCATCTATCTACCATGCATCCATCTACCATGCATCCATCTACCATGCATCCATTTACCATCCATTCATCTACCATCCATCCATCTACCATCCATCCATCTACCATCCATCCATCTACCATGCATCCATCTACCATCCATCCATCTACCATGCATCTATCTACCATCCATCCATCTACCATGCATCTATCTACCATCCATCCATCTACCATGCATCCATCTACCATGCATCCATCCACAGGTGGTGACGTTGTTCTACCGAGCTCCTGAGGTGCTTCTTCACAACCTGTATGGAACTCCTGTGGATGTATGGAGTTGTGGCTGCATCTTGGCTGAACTACACACCAAGAAGTGGGTTCTGGTGACGGTGATGAGGATGAAGATAATGAATAGGGAAAGGAGAAAGAAGAGGAGGAGGAGGAGGAGGAGGAGGAGTAGGAAGAGAGGTGCGGGTGTTAAGAAGGATGATAAGGGTTATAATGATGGGGAAGAGAAGGAAAGAAAGAAAAGGGGAAAATACCTATGGTGGTAATAGAGAGGAAAAAGCTTGAAAAGGTTTTTGTTGTTTAAAAAATTTATTAACTCGAAGTTCCATTTCGCTTTCAACTTTCCCATGGAGTTTGAAAGAGCCTTTTCTTGCCCACCACCACATCTTTATACCGCAACGTTCACCTCCCTCCTTCACCACAGGCCCCTCTTCCAGGGCTCCACCGAGATGGACCAGATGATCACCATCTTTGAGTACTTTCCATTGACTCATTCATTCATGCTCCTTTTCCCATCATTCATTCTTCAACAGCACACAGTCTCCATCACCCAGTCTTTCTTCCATCAATTAATCATTTCACGCATTCGTTCAATTTTTGCACCACCACGTGCACAGGTGTATTGGGGTTCCTGATGAGTCAGAGTGGCCTTCCTCATGCATCTCTTTCAGGTCCTCTTTCAGACAGAACCCTTCCAAGTCCCTGGAACATCTCGTGCCTCAGGCCGACCCTGAAGCTCTCAGTCTGCTCAGGGTACTCAACCAAAATCATCAGTTTTATTTATTTCATTTTTTATTATATATTTTGCTTCATATATATGTATATTTCCATTTTATTTACATATTTTATAATTATCGAATCTTATCTAATCAATGCATTTGTAAGGCGCCTTTTAGCTATGTTTCAGTGGATTTTTATTTTTCATTTATTGTCTTTTTTAATTTTTTTTTTCTTATCATTTTTTTCAAAATTCGGATTCGGACCATTCCCGTGTTAATTAGTTTCATTCGTTTATTTTCCTAATTTTCTTATTTTGCTACTTTCTAACCCTCTTTTGGTGTTCAAAGAGTCAAGCAAATGAACCGTACTTAGATTTCTTTATCTTTTGTCTTTTTTCTTCACTCGTCCTCATTCATTTAAACAATTTTTTTATATTTTATTTCACTCAGCCTTACCTCTCAAGTCACTTAGTATTTCGTTGCCAACATTCACATTTTTTTTCATTCCTTAATCATTTAACGTTTTATTTTTCAGAAAATGTTGGTGAACAGCCAGGAGAAAAGAATCTCAGCCAGGCATGCCCTGGAGGACCCTTACTTCAAAGATGTGGTCCTACCTGCTGCACCATCTTCTTCAGCGCCATCCTCTTCTTCAACGCCATCTTCACCACCTCTCACCACTCCTCTCTCAACATCAGCATCAATCACTCAATCGTCATCCACCTCAACGCTTCACAGTTCGTTTTTATCTTCATCCTCTCCGGTTGCGTCAAACTTCTTCTCTCCCTCGCCTCTCAACATCTCTCCTTTCCAGCCATCTTTCGTGCATGGTGACAAGCAGGCTTTGAGTGACAACAGCAACATTCTCAACAAAAGCAACAACTCATTCTTCGGCAAGCCTTCCTTCAACAACAACAACAGCACCCTCTCAGCCAACTCATCTCCCAACGCGGCACGAGAACCTGATGAAAATGATAACATTCTCTCTGAAGACAGTAGCCATGTTAACAATCTAGAATATCATGATAACAGCTTTACTTTATCAAAATTCTTCAATAGCCCTTAAACAGTTTGAATTTTCATCATTGCTTCCATTTATTGTACGAATAATCGATTCTGACATGTTTTTTAAAATGGTTTTTGTACCCTTTGAAAAGATTTGCTCTCTTTTTGATACCTTTTTTCAATTTTTTTTTGTGTTATTCAGATATGGTAAAAAAAAATAAATTATTATTGAAAAGTACGCTATTTTTGGTAAGTTTACAGTTCCATTCAAGCTGATTTTACTCAGCTAACGTTTTACTTTTTGTCGAAAATCTTTAAAAATTTCATTTTATAAATTTTTTCCTATTTTTGAAATGCAGCGCGTATTTTCAATATACCTTTTTGAAATTGTTGTCAAAATTATTGAGTGTTCGACACTTTGAAATTATAATTGTTAAATTTTGTGAATAAGCTGCCAGAGATCTTGTAAAGAAATTTCAAAGTGGGAATAAAAATTATTGTCTCTATTAAAAAAATAAATATTCATCAAAAAATGCTTTAGATATTTTTAAACCTACTATACATTGAAAAAAATCTTTGTAGTCTTTGGTTACACATTCACTTTCTCTTGATTAGTGAGATGACTGGCTTCGTATTTTTGCCGATTCCTAATAAAAAAACTTGGGAGATTGATTTTGTGAGTCCATTAAAAACTTTCATCCAAGAAACATATGGAAACAGCGGAAATAATGATAATCTTGCTGCACTAAATGAGCTCAATAAGCTCAGAAGCAACATTATTCTCAAGGCTGACGACAAGCACGAATCTGCGTTGGAAGCCATTTACAGGTTTTTATAAAATAATTTAATTTTTCATTTTTTTATTTGTAAACTTCAATGTTTTGAAACGTCTCAAAAGAAAATAATGCGGAAGTTAAGTTTCCCGAAACATTTTTTATGACTGTATTCTAATAAATTATGTGAAAAAAATAAAGGTACCATGACCAATTGAATGTGATGGAAGGAAAGTTTCCCATGTCTGAGAATCAGGTACTCTGCTCAATTAATATCCCACTGAAAGTTTTTCTCAATTTTAAATTCCATTAAAATATTTTATTTTTTAATTCTGATGAATTATCTTCAAGGTTTTCAATATATTAATGACATCTTCCCAGATAAGAATTCTATTCAAATGGCAAGACGCCTTTGACAAGGAGACTTTTTTTGGTGGCAAGAAAACACTGGGTGAGTGCAAGGTGTTTTTGAAGTTTACAAACGAAACACTTGATGTTGCAGTTCATTGTTCATCAACCACCACATCTCAGACATGTGTGGAACTGGTGCTATCCAACTTTGACTAGTGTTAATTAGACATGTGTTATCTATTATTTTTGAAAACCATCTTAGGATTCTTGTGTTGTTTTATAATTTAAAGTAACATTTTTGTTGCTTTTGTTTTTATTCCACTTATTTTAAACTTCAAAGCTTAGGATGTAATGGTTGTAAACACCATAAGTATCACAAAAATTCTTGCTCTACAATGTTTATCACCCAGCATAAACACCAATTTAAACCGCTATTCAAATATTTTGGTTCCAAGTTACCATTAAAATTATAGTGCATTGAATATGGAAAATGTTACACTAAAAATATATCAAATCTTACAATTAAAATATGTTACATGTTATAATGCTACTATAAATTAATAACAATATGTTTCAAAAAATTACCGACTTATGAACTTCCCGCCACTGCAGCTATATCTTCAGGCTCATATGAGAAGGTGTGTGTCCTTTTCAACATAGCGGCCATGCAGTCGCAAGTGGCTGAAACACAGGCTGTCAACACCGATGATGGACTCAAACTGGCTGCCAAGCTTTTCCAGGTGTGGCTTTGTTCGTTTTGGCTGTTTAGTTGAGATTGTGGTCTCATTTATTGTGGTTGTTCATGTAGATGTTTTAGCTGTTATGCACGTTGTTGTGCTGCTGATGTAGTCGTTGAAGCTGTTGAGAGTTGTTTATACTTTCTTGGATTTTTCAGTTGAGATTTGAAAGAATTTTTTAATGAAAATGAGTTCAACCAATTCTTTTTACATTCTTTACTATAAAAAACAAATTCTTCCGAAATTTCAAATAACTCTTATCACTAAACCATTCTATCATGCAATTCTTTGATCTAGCAATTCCCACCACCATGCACTCTAATAAACCACTTCACCAAACCATCTCAAAAAACTACTTTTCCGCCACTTCACTTAAACAAACAACACCTTTCCACCACAACAAACTTCTCCCATAACAAACTACCAGCACTCCAGTGGCATCTTGCACCACGCGAAGACCATTGTCCCCTCGGTGCATGTGGACCCCACTCCGGACCTCCGCACTGACACCCTCGCTGCTCTCTCCTCCCTCATGCTGGCACAGGCCCAGGACTGCTTTGTCAGGAAGGCTGCCAATGGTTGCTCCTTCACCACTTCAGTGGTGTTTTGTATCCTCTTGTAGCTTCATCTTTGTGTCGTCTTTGTCGTTTTATTATTGGTATTTTCTTTGTAGTTCTGTTCTCAGTATTCTCTTTGTAGCTTCATCTTTTTATTCTCTCATCTTTTCAAACCTCTCTCAAAACTTCCGCAATATTTTTAGATCTTCCTGCATCTCTTTGTTTTTTTGACTCATTTTTTTTAATAGGCTCTTCTAGTTTGAAGCTCTATTCTTTCATGTTGCGTTGTTTTTTTATTCACTCACACCTAATCATTTAACCAGCACTCACCCATTATAACAACCAGCACTGCCACTGCAGATAAAATGAAGCCTGCCATAGTGGCGAAGTTGGCGATGCAGTGTTCGGAGCTGTACGGTAGTGCCTTCAAGCTCCTGCAGATGGACTCCATCAAACTCATCTGGCCCAAGGTCAGCATGCGCTCACAATAACAAATTTACTCTGGACACATAGACGTTGTTCTTTAGGAACGGAAGCGTTGTTCTTTTTCTTGGAAGTTTCCTTTAATAAATACTCATTCATCTTCTGCCCGCTTTTTGTCTACTCAACCATCTTGAAGCCACCTCTGTTTACCCATCTTTCGTCATGTCACCTCCTTCACCCATTGCCACACACCACCTCTTTGGTGCTTCCACTGCAGGACTGGTTGGCCAGTGTGGCAGGCAAGCAGTCGGGATATCACGCCACTGCCGAGTATTACAAGAGCCTCCTCTGCAAGGAAGAAAAAGACTTTGGACCTGAAATTTCCAGGCTGAAGGTTTGTATGTATGTGTGTGTTTTTTGCGTTTTTTTTTGTATTTTCACTTTCCAAATGCCAACCCTTCTGTGCACCATACACTGGCAACCTTCAGAAATGCAAGGAGTTGCTTTTGACGAGCGAGATGCGCAGTGGCTCCCAGTTCATCTTCCAGGATTTGCAGAAGCGACAACAGAGGTCTTTGGCCGAAGCGGAGAAGGACAACAACCTCATCTACCATGCCAAGGTGAGGCCCTCCTCCAAACAACTGAGCACGTAAAATAACCCCGATTCTAATCATCAAACTGAATCAAATAAAACAACTATAACATCAACTAAATACAATTTGAAACAGTGGTAGTTCCATGGCTCCTTCTCACCATCTATTCACCTTTCCATCACCACAACCTCTCCACATATAATTTCAATCCACTTCCACAACAACATCTTTTTTCCAGATTCCAGATTGGTCTTCGCTGGAGACGATCGACAAGGCAGCAGTGGCCAAGGTGACTCCATACAGCCCTCCACTCAGCCAGCACTTCAAAGGTACTTCCCTGCTTTCATCTTTCCTCTTCCAATACTTCCTCGACACCACGCTCTTTTTACTCGTTTCCTTTCATTAATTATTTTCTCCTACTATTTTCTATGATTTTTTCTTGCTACCTATTTCCAACATCACCATGGCACTGTAGAAACACAATAATACAGCAAACCATAGAAAAGTAGTAAAACCTCTGTCTGCAGACCTCTTTGAGAGCATAGTACCCTTGAGTGTGCACCAGGCGGTGGTGGCATTTGAGAACAGAAGGATGGTTGTGGTAAACACGCAGATCGGCAGGATGAGAGAGGCCACTCAACTTCTTAATGGGTTTGTAGTTTTTCTTGCATGGCTTTGTTGCTGGGGAGTATTCATTTAGTAATA
The DNA here is from genome assembly GCA_947562095.1 of Branchellion lobata. Lineage (NCBI taxonomy): Eukaryota > Metazoa > Annelida > Clitellata > Hirudinida > Piscicolidae > Branchellion > Branchellion lobata. The sequence goes on from OX387248.1 coordinate 5,776,375, forward strand.
TACTTATCCAGAGCCTTAATTTTTCAATCACTGATTGACAATCAAACTTGTTCATTTCTTCAATTGACCAAAACAACTCCACCCTTCCTAAAGGGTGCTGGCTTCGATGAACCTGCCGGCAGCTCTGGAGGACTTTGGAGGCAGGGAGGTGCCCAAATCGCTGTTGCAGAAGGCAGCCGAGGTGCGTGACAAAGGAGGCTTTGTGAAGCTCAACAACCTCATGCAGGAACTGCCATCCTCCCTGATGCGCAACAAGGAGATTCTTGATGAGGTGCGTGTGTCGACGCATGTTTATGTGGGTGTTATGGTGTTTGCCTATGTTAGTTTAGGGGTTTTTGTGGGTGGTTATGTTCGTGCATATGGATGTTTACGGATTTTTGTGTGGTTTTTTGTGTGTGAGTGTTTTTTTAGCCTAAACAGGCACCACACTACCACACAGGCAGACAAGATGCTTGATGAAGAGCAAGCCTCAGACGACCAGCTCCGTCAACAGTTCAAGGAGCGGTGGACTCGCACGGCCTCGAGGCAGCTGACCGAGAGCATCCGCTCCGAAGCCTCCAAGTACCGCACCATCATCAACAACGCCATCAACTCCGACTCGGTGGTCAAGGAGCGCTACGCCAAGCACATCGAAGGCATCAAGCTGCTCAGTCTCAGTGCCGTGAGTGCTTCTTCCATGGTGTTTGTCTTAACTGTGCAGTTTGTCTTAATTAATTATAAATTAATTTTAATTCAACTATAATTAATATTGCATGCGTCGTTGAGATGCAGAGCAATAAAACTTCAAGGTTATTTACATTGAGGCAGCTGCCAAAGTCAAAAGTTTTCCACTGAAATGCACAAAAGATCAATTGCCTTTGACAGGAGCAATTGAAGGCGAGCCTTCCCCAGGCGGGCAGCTCTGGAGGAGAGGGTGGGTCTCCAGTGGTGACCCACTTGCAGGGCCTGGTGAGGGAACTGGATGGCTTGAAGAGCGCCAGAGACAAGCTGGAAGAGGACATCAAGAATACCGCTTCCAAGGAAAACATGGGTACGTTATAGGAAGAAGAGGAGGAGGCGAATGAAGAGAAGAATGAGTAGGGTTTGAAAACTCAATATTCGTGAGGATGCACTCAATGAATGTTCCATCAATCCTCGTCCACCGGCCACCACAGCGTCTCAGTTTCTGTCGGCGCTGGTGAAGGACGGGGCCATCAACGAAGAGGAGATGTCGCAGCGCATGCTCGATTCACTCTTTGCAGGCCCCATCAGCAACATCAGCGACAACCTTTCCAAACAGCAGAGTCTGCTGGAGAAAGTGCAGGTGACCTTTGCTCTAGTGCTTACTTACAAACTTCAACACCATACTAACAACAGTTACATCTTCAACAATAGTGACAACAATACCATATACAACAAAAGTAGCAACAATTACATAAACAACAATGAAAATTGTGCAGATTGCAAACAACAAGTTCACCGAGTCGAAGAAGAGTGGGGACGAGGTGGGTGCCGAGAGGGAGAATAAGTTGAAGACATTGGCATCCGCCTATGACGGCTTCACTGAACTCAAGAGCAACCTCGAAGAGGGAACCAAGGTAAATCGATTTTTCGTTTCCTTCCTTCTTTTATTCCTCTTCTTCTTCCTTATCTTCCTATTCTTTTTTTGAGTTTTTTAAATGTTTTTTTTTAATACTCTTGGTGATGGCACTAGTTCGATTTCACGTTCTTTTCAAGACTTTATTGAGCCAATCTGCCAGCAAAATCATATCACATGTGACAATGCAGTTCTCATTCAAGCCCTTCCGATCCCCTACACACTCCAACACCCATCAATCCTTCCCAGTTCTATGGAGACTTGACGGTGATTCTGCTCAAGTTCCAATCGAAGGTGTCCGACTTGTGCTTTGCCAGGAAGACAGAGAAGGAGGAGTGCATGAAGGACCTTAACTCCTCCATCGCCCGCCAGCCCTCCACCGCCACTCCGCCCGCTCCCCACTACCAGAAACCCGGTAGCCAGTGCTGAGTGGCTTTGTAGCGTTGTTGTGTTGTGGCGTATTTGAGTTGCTCTGTGAAATTGTGTCGTTGTGTCTACGCCGGTGTTTCATGTGGCCCGCTTTGCTTTTGTTGCTAGTTTGTTCCAATTCGTGCGGTGTGTGCATGTGGCTGGTTGTGTTTTTTACTATTTCATAGTGCGCGAGTGTGTTTAGTAGTGTATTGTTATATGGAGCGTATTTTTAGTTTTTTAGCGACCAATGCTGTGAATTCTTTTCGACTTATTTAGTTTTTAAAGATTATTTTGCCTGTATTACACAGAAGATTGTATTCTGATAGCAAAATTGAAAAATTCCAGTCTTCTAGGTTATCAATTTTTTCTAAGTCTTTCAGGCTTTCAAATAATTCATTATAAGATATTGGGTATCCATGTGACGTTAGCATTGTTCTGTGGTATTTTCAAGCTTCTTATTTTTAAATAAAAAAATTATTAAATTGGTAAATTGATTAGATGTTTTTCATTTTCAATATTCTCCACGTCAATTCTGTGAGAAAAGTTTTTTTTTAATCATTGCGTTCAATCGTAGTATGTACTTGAAGGAGGTTTTCATACTATCGCTACATACTTTTAACTTCCCTTCATAACGTGCTATTTTTTTGTTCAATTATTTTTCGTCTCATTTCCTATTTAATTTGTTATTTGTATTTAATAAGGTTTTTTATTTACTTTATTTTATTTCATAATATTTTTTCCTTGTTTTATTTTTTTATCCTTTAATTCAAGAAAACACTCCAAAAGCCGAACCACCACCTAGACCACCCCCACCACAAATATCCCAACCAGGTCACCCAGCCTTTTTTTCTAGTTTTTTCAGCATGTAGTTCTCATCACTAATTTTACCGATCATTTTATTTATTCTTCATATATGTTTATTTCTTATCGAGCATGGTTGTATCAAAACTAACAGTTTGAACTAGAAATTACATAAATTTTCTCATTTTCAATTAGTTCTTTTACATGAAAGCTCAAAGGATTTTACCTACCTACCACACCTAACGTCATCACAACCACCTCCAGAGGTGTCAGCCCCTCCCGCACAGCCTGCATACGCCCCCCCTCCCAACGCCGGTAATCGTCAACATTTTCTCATTATTTTTCATCTGTTTTATGAAGTTTTCAAAATATTTTTGATAATTATATACATTAATTCCAAAAAAACTTCATTTAAAACGTTTTATATGAACTTTAAAATAAACTCAATAACTCAAGCTCATGTGCTTAAGGCCTCTATTCAACACTACTTACAGCTCCTCCTTACCCAATGGCTTGTAACATGCCGTATCCCGCCTACCAGCCTGCCATGCCTCCCTATTACAACCCTTACCTCCCCATGCCCCAGCAAGCCTACCCTCCCCAAGGAACCCAGCCCTACCCACCCCCTGGTGCTCAGCCTTACCCAACCAATCCATACGCCCCTAGATGAACGGCACGAGAACTTTCGAAGAAGTTTGGGGGCTCTGCATGGCAACGTTGAGCATTATAATCATTGACTTGATACGCCAGAATTCCACCTTTCCGCACTGACTTTCTAAACGCTTTGATACGTTTGGAGTTTTCGTTCTTTTTTGTGTCAGACATTTTTCGAAATTTAAATTTAAAACTATATAATTTTGATTTATTGACTCTATATCAATAGTTTATCAATTCATTTTGATAAGATGTTCTACTCTTATATCAGCTTACCATGAATCAGGCGCTAGGGTTTTAGCATTTTTCAATAGAGGCAAAAGTTAATGACCAGAATATTTGTCACTTGTCCGCTGTGTGAAGCATGGAATCATTCTGAGGTACTAGTTTTATGGACCAAGCCTTGAACAACGAAGATTGATACAAGCGCATTAAATCATTTAAATAAACTGCTCATTTGTAGTTGTTTAGCATGTTCGTTTTTATAATCTCTGAAAGTCCAATAAATCGGTTTGGTCAAACTCGGTACAAACCTTTCGTTCTTTCAAACCAACCAACGGCAGCTGCTGACCAGTCAAAACTAAAATCAGTTTTTAATTGTAATCCCATTCCCACGTGTGTGTTCTTATTTAAAGAGGGAGGGTTCTATGACGAATTCATATTTATACGGTTCATGAAACAGCTGAGTTGCTCTGATAGATTGTTTTTAACAGTTCATCTGAAGTTCGCAACCTTATCTGATCCAATTAAGAGTTAATGCGGATCTGATTGGTTAATCAAGCCGAGATCACCAAAACATAATTTTGGCGTAACCACAAAATAAAACCGATTCAGTGTGGTTCTGAAGGATTCTATTCATGAGTCACATTTCTTCTTATCCGCTGAAAAAAACAGTCCAAGAGTTGTTTTGCCACTACATGCTTCTCCATGTTGTTCCTCACTACGTTCTACCACCTTGCCAAGCCTTTCGATGGTACTAACCACTTAGATTCTAGTACCCATAAATTCCAAACTGTAAGTGCTGTTGTTACCTCTTTACAGTAGTTAATTTTAGAGAAGATACATTTTTAAACTGTACTTTCATGTTTAAAATAAAATTAGTTTCTTTAGAATTATATAAATAATTTCTGTTTTATAGTCCCCAATCTGGCTAATACGTAGCGTGCCAAAAAGATATAATGCTCCGATTGGGAGTCCTAGTTTTACTTAAACTCTCAAAATAATATTTTTATATAAAAATATTATTTCCAGATTACTTTTCCACCATTTTTTAATTTTTAAATGTTTTTTGAACGTTCTTATTTGCTGAGTTTAATGACTCTCAAGGGCGTTTCGTTTAATGCAATTCAAGGTGAGGAGGTTTACGATTTAAATTTAGTGAAATCCATTTTCGATTCTGCGCCAGACAATGACTGAAAAACTGGCGGCATACTGAAGTAGCGGATGAAGTTGAAGACAAACGCCATGCCGGTGTTGCAGTGGTCGAATACTGAAGAGCTCAGAGTACGGAAATAGTCGCCCAGCTAACCATGGCTAGAGAGTGAAACAGTTTCTGTAGAGGGCGGCTGAGTTATTGAAGATTAGCGCTATAAAATTCTTACAGTACCTACAAAAGTAACAAAGCGAGTACCAAAACAAAGGACCAAATCTGAATTCTTGTTTATAAAAACGGAACGAGTTAAGGAAACATTGAAGGACTGTGTATTGAGGAATTGATTGAGTCGAACTCCACCCACTAAACTAGCCCTGACTTCTCAATAGCCGATATTCATGAATCCAAACTCATTAAAATCCTCGTCGTCGTCTTCTTCTTCGTCGTCTTCAACGTCACCGTTGTTGGAAATGTCATCAGTGCCGTTGGTGGTGACGGTGTCGTTGATGACACTGAGTACATGCGAGAGGTTGTTGCTGTCGTCGTCCACTCGAGGGTCGCTCATTTCACTCAAAGAACGTCCCCCCACGCTCATGTCGCCATCTGTTCATGTTGTGTGTGTGTGTGTGTGTGTGTGTGTGTGTGTGTGTGTGTGTGTGTGTGTGTGTATGTGTGTGTATGTGTGCGTGTGTGTGTGTGCGTGTTATATCTCTTGGTTTTCAAAGTAATTTGAAGTCTGTTGCTATGAAATATCAATTTTTCATGTTTCCATCACTCATTTTCCCACCTATCCAGCCTCCAACCAGCGCAATTTCACCAACTATCAAACCCCCACTCTTCCTCCATCAATAACCTACCCTTCAATATTTTACTCCCCATCAAACAACCATCCAAAGACCACCATCATGTCCCACCAATCACCGGTGGTGGGGTCGTCATCATCGACGGTGTAGCGCTTGTTGATTGTCTCTTTGATGTGGTTGTTGGTGCCCTTGGGGTCGAGGTCCATGGCCCACGAGAAGTTAATGAGGGCCAGGTGCGTGTTGCCCAACTTGCGGTGGATCTGCCAGGCGGTGGTGACGGTGGCGGTGAAAAACTAAAAATATAAATACTACTACTACTACTACTACTACTACTACTACTACTACTACTAATAATAATAATAATAAAAATAATAATGCATATAAAAAATAAAAGTACTAATACTAGTAATAATGCTGCTAATAGCAATAATAAGTAAAAATTGGGTCTTCAGGTCGTCCTTTCATGAGATAGTCTTGACCGAGTTGAGCCTTAATACATATGCCATGCTAGTGTAATAATAATCATAATAATAAAATTAAAATGTTACTAAAAATATTTTTGTATAATATCAATTTTATTATTATTCCTATTGATACTAATAATAAATAAATAAATAAATAAATAAATAAATAAATAAATAAATAAATAAATAAATAAATAAATAAATAAATAAATAAATAAATAAATAAATAAATAAATAAATAAATAAATAAATAAATTTATTTGTTAATTATGCATGTTATGGGTTGGGTGTGCTGACCCTGCCGATGAGGAAGTACACTAGGGACTCCTTGGGCACAATCTGCTTCAGGTCGTCCAACTCCTTCAGTGAGTCCTAGTGGCCCAGGTGAGAAAAAAATGTTAGCTAAAAAGAACAACTAAAAAAGTAGTGAAATTGAGATATTAATGAAAGTAAAAACGGAAAAAAATAATTATATATATATATATATATATATATATATATATATATATATATATATATATATATATATATATATATATATATATATATATATATATATATATATATATATATATATATATATATATATATATATATCTATATATATATATATATATATATATATATATCTATATATATATATATATATATATATATATATATATATATATATCTATATATATATATATATATATATATATATATATATATATATATATATATATATATATATATATATATATATATATATATATATATATATATATATATATATATATATATATATATATATATATATATATATATATATATAATAATAATAATTATTATTATTATTATTAGGAGTAAAATATAAATTAAAAAAATAATGATACCTAAAAGACTAATAAAAATGCTTAAAAATAATAAAATAATAATTAAAACAAATAATGAAAAAATGAAAACAAATGCAGACCTGAGGTCGATCTTTGGCGAAGAGGATGGACGCCTTGTGGAACTTGCAGAGAGCGTTGCGAGGGTCGATGTTGAGGGCGGTGTCAAGGGTGTCCAAGGCCCTACTCGAGTCCTTTTGCGCGTGCTGCACCTGGTGTGGTGGTGACGGTGTGGTGAAAGTAGTGGTGCTGATGGTGGTACTGGTGGTAATTTAATTGTATCATCATCATCATCATCATCATCCTCATCATCATCTCATCATCATTTTCATAGCAGCTGAATTGTTGCATTAATGGTTGGAAGGCCACGAGAGCACTGACCACTCCGAGGTGGCAGAGGAGGGCGGAGGAGCGCTTGTTGATGGCGAGGGCCTTTCCAAAGTAGAGGCAGGCTAGCGAAAACTTCTCCTGCTTATAGTGTACCATGCCCAGGCCGTACCTGGTTGTTTAAAGGGGTGTTTGGAGGTGTTAGTTGGAGGGGTATTTGAAGGGAGGCTCAAAGGGGTGTTTGAGGTGGCCTATTGAATGCATGAAAAGCGCTCATGTAGATTGGTGATGGAGAGTCCCTACATGATGTAACGTAATATAATGAAACGTAATATAACATAACATAAACCGACACAACGCAATTTATACATAAAATCACATGAAAGAGCACAAACCCACCACAGCACACCACACAAGTTTACACAAAAAAATCATCAACATACCAAAGTAACGTAACGAGCTATCAGACAGGAAAGCCACCGGACACACGGAACAGGTTGAAGAAACTTTAAACAAAACACACAACCCACCACGCATTGTAATGTCGTTCGTTGATGCGGATGGCGTTTTGGAAGGCGGTCATAGCCTTGTCGAGTTCCTCAATGAGGGTGTACTCGTGGCCGAGGAGAGTGTAGGCGTAGGTAAAGGAGGGGTCCACCTGGATGGCCCGCTGGAAGAACTTGATGGCCGTGTCGTGCTCTTTCTGCAGGCTGAAGCAGTTTCCTGTGGCGCACCAGGCCTGTGTAATGTGGTTGTGATGGTGGTGTGGTGGTGGTGTAGTGTGGTTTTGATGGTGGTGTAGTGTGGTTGTGATGGTGGTGATGGTGGTGTGGTATGGTGGTTGCGGTACTTGCGTGAGTGGTGGTTTGGGTTGTAGTGCTTGTTGGCTTGTGTGGGCATATGAGTTGTAAGGGTATTGTCTGGAGCTTGATCGAATGGTGTTTTGAGGTTGACTGAGCTGGTGCTTGCGTTTGGAACAGGTTGAAGAAACTTTAAAAGCCACACCTCAGGGGACAGCTTGTCAGTGGTGGTAAGTTCGTGCGAAAGGGCAGACAACTCCACCTCGAGTTGCAGGTGCCACAGCACAGTGCTGTACACGTCCATGCCTTCCAGACGGTGGGGCTCCAGTCTCCGGGCCTCAGAGAAGACCACCTCAGCCTGGTGTGACATTGGGTGGCGTAAGGGAAGTTGGTGAGGTTATTTGTCTAACAAACTGCAGTCTGGAAAGCGGCAAACAAACCCATGACTTTTGACGAACGCAGACAAACACACAATAAAACACAAGCATAAAAAAAACACCAAACGAACATTGCGATAGTCGGAGATTTCGAAGTAGGCCTTTCCAACGTGGCAAAGAACCCAGCCAGTGTTGAAGTGATGGGGGGGCAGTTGGTTGAAAAGCGAGATGGCCTGGGAACACTCGTACTGCGACAGCGCCTGGTAGGCACTTGCAATCTGATGCAGCAGCTGAACGAGGTTGCCTGTCGGTGGGTGTTTGCAGGAAACTGCATTAGTCACTATCAAACTAACCATCAAGCAAGCAACATTTATTTAATCGTGTAAAAAAAATCAAACAACGCCGTAGCATTTATCACAAAAAAACTTCTACACAAACAACACCAACAATCCCAAAAGCCCTCTCAACAACTGCAACCTCGCCAAGAGCCTCAATTCCAGCAAAACCAACAACGACACCAAGAAGCGCCAAGAAGACCCACTCACTGGCGGACTGTCGTTGCATGTCGATGAGTTGTTCGAGTTGTTGGCACTGGTCCACCAGACTGCTGCTGCGGTTGCGCATGCTGGTGAGCATGGTGGTGGAAGCGGACTTGTTGTTGATGGCGCTGGTGAGGAGGGAAGACTTCTTGTGGGGGTCCTGCAACGGCGTCCAAGCCACCTTCGACTTGGAGCGCTTATTCACCGACCTCGCCCCATCGGTGTTCACCGAACAATTCTCCGTCAACTGGTTCTTCTTGTTCTCCTGAAGGGCGGCATGTAGGAAAGGCGTGGAGTGCTTTGAAGCAATACAATTTGAGCAGTTTCTTGGGGCGCTTAATGCAAATACTAACGCCATGCAAACATTCATGCCATACAAACATTCATGCCATGCAAACATTCATGCCATGCAAACACTCATGCCATGGTAACACTCACGCCATGCTAACACTCACGCCATGGAGCCCACACCACCCAATTCCAAAAACATCATTACCCCGCTACCTTGACTGAGCTGCTCGTGTGGTTGAAAAGTCTTGTGCTTCTTCTAAGTCCTATGTTATAGCTGTGTGTATATATGCACGTATATAAATGTGTGTATGTGTGCGCATGCGTGTATAGGTGCACGTATATGTACGTGTGTGCACGAAAGAGAAGTCAACATTGGCGCGTAAACTCACTCAAATGCACCAACCTCCCGAAAGACCTTTTGTTTCCGGTGGCTTCCTTGCCCACGTTGGTGTTGCCTGATTGGCTGAAGACTGACGGCTTGGAATTCGGCATGAGAGGCTGGGAAGGCGCTGTTTGGCTGGTTTTTGAGGCAACCTGTGAGGCAGAAGATTGAGAGAATTAATTTATTGGAATGAAATGAAAAGTTATGCAAATTATGTTTGTGTTTCAAGTTTTGATGCTCCGGTGATGCACTCAACCAAATTTTACCGCAAAAAACTGCGTGTAGGTTCGTGTGGTGGTAGTTTAATGGTATTGAATTGTTGGTGGATTTAATCATGTGATTTACGAATGCTCTAACAGACGCATGCATAATCGATTGGTTGTCAATCCATTCTTTATCCAGCCACAATCTATCGCAAATCCACCGTATTTTTTACACAAAATTTTTCCCATTCCTCCTTTTTCCATCTATCATTCTCCATCCATCCACCCATCCATCCATCCATCCATCCATTAATCCACAGTTGCTCGAGTATACAGTGTTGATGATGGGAGACACGAGGTTATGGGTGATGTTGACGTCGATGGAGGTGTCTGATTGGTCGGATGGTGTGAAGACCAAGGGCATCATGCCAAACCTGTGTGGTATAATGCGATGTGTGTGGGCTGTATATAGATGTGTTGTATAGTCTTGAGGTGACGCGTGTTGTATGTGAGTGGGTTATAGTGTTTTTGGATATGTTGTTGTTTTTTGTGTTGATGTGGTGTTTGCAGTTGCTTGCTTTGGTGCTTTACAAATTGTATTTAATTGTATTACTATTATTATTACTATCATTACTTTTAATAATAATAATAATAATAATAATAATAATAATAATAATAATATTATTATTATTATTATTATTATTATTATTATTATTATTATTATTATCATGGTGTCACTATACTAGTTGTTGTGTGGTTTTCGAGTGACACTTACCACACACACCACCACACCACCCACTTGGCATTTAGTGGCGACAAGATGCCACCATTGTGACCACCACAAGTGTCCTCTTTCAGTTCAGACACCCGACGAGGCAAGAGGTTTCTGGGCACTGAAGCAAGGTGGTGGTTGTCGCACTGACTCTCCTGCGACTGGGTGGGAGTGTCAGGGGTGTGTGGTGTGAAGCTGGCAAAAAGTTCCTTGTGTGACTTGACTATTGGATCGTCCTGTGGAGGGTGGTGCGGTGACGTGGCGAGTGGCGTGGTGATGTGGATTGGGTGACTTTAACGATACTCGTATTGTAGTGTATTACTTGACGTTATGTCGCATTTGATTGTACGCTACTCATGGAAGACAATAAATTTTTGCATGAAACTCACGTGTTTGTTTTCTTTTTTGAGAGAGGAAGGGAGATTGTCGATGAAGGAGAAGGAAGGAAAGTTGCAAGGGTGTTTGCAAACAGAGGCCAGGTTCTCGTTGTTGACCTGGAAGGTCTGAGATGGATCTGTGGTGTCACCTGGGCGATGGTGTGTGAGTGGCCATTTTTTGTACTGCCTGTGACTTCATTTATCGCAATTAATAAAAATAATATAATTAAATATTATATTATAATATAAATAAATAAATTATTCTGATTAGTGATATGGGAGTTCAGTTCAACTGATAAAAATCTATAATGAGTAATTAAATATTGAATCAGTTTAGAATTTCGTAAACTTGAAAGTCCTTTTTAAAAAATTTGAAAACCTATCAGGCAATTATCTAATCATTTCATCAATCATTCAGTATCCCACCAGCCATCCTATAACCCCAGCAACCCCCTATGAAGCAACGCAGAAACAAAGCACTCAGTCACAATGTACCGAGTTCACAGAGCATTTTGAAGGAGGACCACAGAAATGGGTTAAGCTGCAGACTCTCCTTAAAACAAAACACTGCATGTTCCTTGCGCTCTGAGTTGCTGTGATTGTGAGGTGTTAAAAGGCATATTGAAATAACTTTACTGAGTTTTGACAAAAAAATTAAACATTATTTGAACATGCAGTTTAATCCCCAACCAATGTTCAACTTCATCTCACCCCTAACCTGCATACATGCCCAAGAATATTGAGGGCATAGGATGCAACCTCCCTGAAGTCTTCCTTGATCTCCTTTACACCCTTCTTCAAATCAATCTGCTTCGTCAGAGCTAACTCTGCTTCGTTTAATCTTTGGTGACATGAGTGTGTGAATTGAAAGATTGAAAAAAGTTAGTTAATAAATTAAATTACATTTTGAATTTTATTTTAAAAAATGAATAAAAAATTAATGTGGAAAAAAAATTTAATCTCTACTTGTTAAGTTCAAAACAGCACTTTGCAAGCAAGTATCTACAATCAATTGAAAGGTTTTTTTTGCCTGAAAGAACCATGTAAGCTTTCCATGGCTTGCCCATTAAATAATAACTAGAAGCCAATAAATAAAGAGACTCTGAACTGGAAACTGCATATTGTGGTGAAAAGTTAAAAATGTTATAAAATGAAAAATAAGTAGTTGAACTGAAAGATTTTGAAAATATAAAAAAGCGCTACAGATAGTTAAAAACCTTCAGCGTAAAGCCTTTCACTAAGAAAAGCAGCATCGGAATAATTATAGAAGTGAAAGCATTGGTGTATGGCCGCCTGAAATTTTTAAAAAGCATAATGTTGAAGAAATGTATTTTTTTTATTAATTTGTGTGAAATAAGATATAAAACATACTTTAACGGGTTCTACCAAAGGCATTTTAGATGTTTATACGGATTTTTATATACTTCTTTTTTTTAATTTTAGTAATTTGCGGTTTTTATTTGTAGTTTTAAATAGAAAACATTACAATCATAGATTTAAAACAACGACAATAAATAAGCAATCTTCTTTACTGGATGTTTTGAATTTTGGAAAGTTTTTTTTAACATCAATTTAAAATAATTTCGAAAAAATATGAAAAAAACACATAAAGTTATTTTTAATGAAACATTGTTCTAATTATCTTAAAAACAATAGCACACTAGTGATTTTGAAAAAATTATAATTTCTTCAAATGAGCCGAGTAAAATGAAATAGGTTGGAAATAATTTTAAATAATTAAAAACTCATGGAGTAAAAGATTTAAAAAAAACATTTGTTTAATAGTATTTGTAGTTTTTTTAATCAATAATTAAAGTTAATCGCTAGAAAAATCACGATTTTTCAGACATAATTAATAAGTCTTAAGAGTGTCGGGGATTTTTAATGAAAGGTAAAAGTTTGGTAAATTGATTCAATTATGAGGTATACAAATCCTTTCCAAGGCAAGTATGTAAGACTTTCAACTTCTGAAGCAGGAAAACAGGAATTCAAATTCAATGCCCTAAATGGACCCAGTTACTATTCCTATGAAATCCCCGATAAGAAATATGCTTCTTCATTCACCTATGCCGATTATTTGGTATCGGACGTTAATGCGGAACCCAGTAAACCTTCCTGCGGTTACTTGCTGTGTTCTTATTTGTCGACATTGGTCTGCTACGTTCTGTTTCTTCTCACCCTTCCTTTTTCACTCATTTTTACACTAAAAATGATCAAGTCGTACGAGAAACTAGTCGTTTTCAGATTAGGGAGGTACTTAGATACGAAAAGTTCTGGATATACCATAGTTCTTCCCTGCATTGACTGTTGGGAAAAGGTGGATATGAGGATGAAAGCATTCAGTGTTCCACCACAGAAGATTATTACCATAGATAATGCGGTAATCGAGATTGGGGCTGAAATTTATCACAATGTGGTTGACCCTCTAATGTCCATCAAGAACATACAGGACTTGAACCACTCAACAAGGATTTTGTGCCAGACAAGTCTGCAGAAGCATGTGGGCAAGCAGAAACTGTCTGAAATTGAAACAGCTCATTATTCCATCAACGAAGAGCTGAGAAAGGATGTTAATCAAATTACTAAGAAGTGGGGAGTGGAAGTGACAAAGGTAGAATTGTCGTCATTCAAATTATATTCAAAACCTTGTGATGCAGTTGAGGATCCCAGCAATCCATTGAGTCTTCTTGGACCTGTTCTGTTCCCTCCTGGCTCATGCAACCCTCCTGTTGAGCAGCTGAAGCATTTCTTTGGCTTGAATGTGGATGACACTCGACCAGCAAAATCTGATGAGGCCATTTTGATGGAGAACTCACAAGAAAGTAACCATCTAGAACACATAAGTGAAGAAGAAATCAATGTCTACATCAACAACTTTATTGACAATGTTCGCATGCAGCTCGAACACATCCTCATCAAAGACTTCCAACTCATCTACAAGTTTATCCTCATTCCTGATGGACCATCTCTGAAACAAGATGACAAAATGATCTTTTTCCTTGATCTCAAGAATGCAGGAGGAAGTGTCGGCAAAGGCTACCCTTATGATGAAGAGGCTGATGTTACACTGACCCTCAACAGACGAACCTTGAAAGAACTGCTGTCCAAAGAGTTGAGTCCTTTCAACGCTTTCATTGACGGCAAGTTGATCATTTCAGGGGACCTCAGGGGAGGCATGAAGCTTGGCAATCTCATCGAACAACTCAAGCGCATCTGAACACACCTGCTATCTTATAACACTGATAATATTAATTTTACTACCACTACTATTAATAATAATATTAATACAAATTCTTATCAATGTAGCAGCCATATATTGATTCGAACTACCAGAGTTTTGGTTATACAATGAACTACATAAATTTTGGATAGTTGCGCCAGTGAACTTTTTACCTTGGCGTTAGTGGCGCACATGATATAAAACTCAAGTGGTAGTTTCATTAATGCAGTGTCATTGTGGTAGAACGATTTTTCTATGGTCTTGCGCTGACTCGTGGTGGCAATATTCTTGTCGAGGCTGCATACACCACTTCACGACCCTATCGATCACCGCCAGCCAATTTTTCCGTTCAGTCACGCACACACGCAATGTAGAATGTTAGGTACGTATTAGGCGTACATTTACGTACAATTCCATTTTTGTGAATACTTTTTTCGTCTCGTACTTCAGCTTATTGTTTTTGTTTCATCATTCTTTTGAACTCATTAAAAATTACGACAATTTACTAGCACTAGTAATTTCACTTTTTTTTCATTTTTATTGTATATTTTAAATTTTATTTATAAATTATTTACATGGAAATATAAAATTTAAAAAATCTTCAATGTTGATGGTATTTCCAGTGCTGCAAATCCCTGGGCTAACCATTGCTTGCTGATGCCAAACGGTCTCTTATACCTGCAGTCTGACGAAATTATGAGCATTCATTAATAATATTCAAAAAATAAAGTTTGAAATAATAAATTAAAAGATTTGTATAATAATATTCAAAAATGCCGGCAAAATTAGACGAAATTGAATATAATTTTAGGGAATAAGGCAGGCAATGGTAGCAACGGTGATTTGGTAGAAGGCGTAGTCGTCTTTCTTGCTGGGAGACTTGTACAGCAGGGCTCTCCTGCGAACAGTAGCAGAAGCCAAACCCAAGCAACAGTCCTTGCTTTGCTGCCCTTGGGTACAAGTCTTCGTTTTGTTGTCTTTGTTACCAGCAGCATCAGCGTCATCATCGGGAGAGCCCCAATGGAGGATGATCCTGTAGGTGCAGTTGTGTCCCCACGCCTCTCCCAGAGCTGGCACCATGCGAAAGCCCCTGTTGTCGTGGGCCTTCATGGTCATATGGTTGACCAGCACCACTGCCAGGTTGTGCTTGAGACACAGCGTGCTGAAGGTCTGCGAGAGAAAGCTGAGGTGTCTGTTCCTGAGAGCGAAGTCATCTATTTCCTGTCTGAAAACGTAAGCCACACTGTCCACCAGCACCAGCCTCACCTGATCATTTAATATTTATTTATTTAAACATAATTAAAAAAACCCTTTCACGATTTGCGTTAGATTAGTGCATTGCGATTAACTCAGATACAGAACCATAGATTCTTAAAATATTCGCATAAAATCATTACTCAAAATAGAAAATGAAAAATTATGAATAAAAATTATTCATTCAGACAGACTCAATCAAAATAATTGTATAGTCAATAAAGAACTGTTCGTTGGGCAAGACATTTATGAAATGATGTTAGGGATGTTATAAACTTAAGCTTGGTTGTTGTATGTATTCATGCCTGTGGATGTTGCTGGAGGAATGTTTCAAGAGTGTGAAGCAAAGCAATCAGTTGTGTGTAGTTGAAGCAGCGGAAGTAGTGGATGCGGGAAAGAATTCCATGCACGTGGAAGTTCTTGAGAGATGCTTCATCTGGAAGATATGACTCGGAGTATGAAAAGGGAAGCTTCCACTGGAGTGGTTGAGCTTTGAACATACTTCAAAACAGGTTCTTGAATAGTATAAAATAATCATGGTGTAGAAAACGCAATAGTTTCAAAAATCCCAAAAACAAGATCTGCATACAAGTAGTTAGGTTCCCTCAACCTTCAGGCATCTGTTGGTCAGTGTTTTGGATGATGGAGTGACAATGCAGGACTGTGGCACGAGCAATGTCGACCACCCTGTCAACCACAAAGCTGCCCTCTGTATCTATGTAAAGAGCTTCACTCTCCAGCCCACCACACGTGCGTGGAAGTTGCACATCCACAGCTAACTGCATGCTGGTAGTGCAGTAATTTTAATATAAAAATTATTTGTGCACCTGCATTGCTTGGCCTTACAAATTGGAAATATTATTTTTGTCAAAGCTAGTTTGAGAACAATTGAAAATGAATTTGGTGGCATGAAATGATGAAACAAGGTGGTTGCTGGTTGAGCATATGAGGATATTTTATATTTGAGATGCATAATAAAAAGCATGATACAGATACTGGCTAAAAAATGATGTCTTTGAAAAATTAGAAAGTGCGCAAAATAAAATCCCAAAAAAATAAAAAAAATATATAAGATTGAAGAAACTTGTCAATAAGTAGGTTACCCTGTGAATAGGAATAAGAAAAGAATAAACTACTATTTGTAGTGAATTCATAGCAAAGTTTTAACCAAAACTGAGTTTTTCCAATGCCAGGTGGACCACAAATTTCCGTGATTTTGCCCAAAACAACGCCACCATCAAGCAATTCGTCCACACATGATGAAAATGTAATGATGTGCTGTTTCTCTTTTTTCAAAAGTTCAGCTCCTGACGCTACATTTAGGGAATTTATGTATTTATTTGTTTTGTTCAAAATCTTTTCTTTCAAATGATTCAGCAAAGATAATGCCTCGTCATGGCTTATATCAAGTTCTGCAGAGGGTTTTGACGATAATTCAATATTGAAATTGAAAAAAAACTCTATACTCCCAATATTCATATTTTTAAATTCTATAAAAAATATTTTTAATATCCTATTAAAGCTATTCTTTCTTTATACTTTATTTTCTAACTAACCTTTACTTAGTTCAAATGCTTTGAAATCCACAACATCTCCTACCACTGAAAAACCTGCCTTATCTAGCTGATTTAAAATGAACTTATCTAAAGGTAAGCTTGAAAGTTCTCTATCCATTAAAAATGAAATAATGTAATTCTAATAATTCAAATATTTTTGCGCAAAATTAAAATAGCCGTGTTAACTCTACTTTTAAATTAAAGTCAAATGTTAAATGTGAAATATAAAAGATTGACAATATTAAAAAAAGACAATAATTTCTGTTTTATTTATTTTTTAATAAAACATAGTGATATAACTTCAAATTTTTGATAAATTCTGCAGTATAGACAGAAAAGTATCAAATTGCTTTAAAAAATCCCAAAAAAGACCTTTTGACTAAATAATTCACGGAATAACGTTGGATGAAACAAGAAAACAACAAAACTTTCGAATTAAATTAAAATCAGTTTCGATTACTAACAAACTCATTGCAATACTTAATAAAAACTATTCTAGACATCTTTTGATTATGGCTTAAGTAATGTTTGACAAAACTCTATCTAGATTAAAAGATTGTTGGAAATGAAAATATAAAAAGACAAGTTCAATTCAGATTTCTCAGTTTTCTTTTGTTTTGAAGCACAACACACTATCTTCTAAGCTTCTATATGTATTCTCGTGTCTGTCCAATGTCCTGTTGATATTATTATGTTCTAGACTTGTTTCCATATTAGAATAATACTTGTTATTAATTTCCTTCTTGCTTTCACTGCAGTCAATCAATGAAGACGACGATGCCACGTTAGAAGCAAGGTTTGAGCAGCTAATCTCAAGTTTTTGTCTTTTCACCTTCGCCCTGTGGTTCTTGAACCAAAGCTGCACATTTTTAGGCTCTAAAGACGGGAACCTTTGTCTATAAGGAAGTCTGAAAAATATGAAAGTATGAAACAAAAAAGAGATAATAAATTATTACTGAAAGAAATAAACAATTCACTTTTTTAAATAAAACAATTGTTTCCAAAACAGTAAAAACCTATTCAGTTCTTCCGTGTACTGTTCGATCATGAAGGCTGAAGGGTGCGTGTCGTCGTTAAACCATCTTTCCAAGCGAGGAATTTCGGTGAGGGGGTCGATGAAGACCCTGCTTCGCTTGCGCCTGTCTCCGTCACTGCTTCCTGCAGCCACGTCGTAGCTTTTATTGCAATTATAGACTAAAATTGAAAAATACCATTGATAAAAATAATCTTTTTTTTATAATTTTTATATCGATTAATTCTTCTTCGAAGTAAAAATAGTTTTTCTCATTAAAGACGCGGGTGGTATTACCATCTTGACTTCCACTGGGACTGTTGGAGTTGTTGATGGGTTTTTCGGAGTCGGTTCCCACAACGGCCGCAGCCATGGCAAGCATTTTGGCAGGGTCGAAATTGGAAGAAGAGTGGCTGAAGTGGTTTTGAGGGGGGTAGAAGAAGGAGGTAGGGTTCCGGAGGCAGTGCAGGTTGAACGCCTGGGACATGGCTGCATGGAAGGTGTGCATGGCCTGCTGCCTCCGTTGGCGCTCCTCCGTTTCGTAGTGCTCGTACTTGTTGTCGCTCTGACCTACCTCTTTGGTCTTGTTTTCAACCTTTGTGCCATTATTGTTGTTGTTGATGTTTTTGTTGTTGTTGTTGTTGTTGTTGTTGTTGTTGTTGTTGTTGTGGTTGTGAGAGTCCTTGAACTCCGAAACACTGTTGTTTGGTCTAATCCAACGGCCTCCCTTGGTGCCTTCGAGGTATATGTTGTAGTTGACGGGGATCCTGTTGGCAAACACTGGACTCCAAATTCTATTTTCATCACTTTTGTCGGTTTTTAGGGCCTTTCTGTCATTTTTGCTGTAATCGATCGAATCGTGAAGATGATTGTTAGCGAAATTCCACCTCAACAGCGGGTTTATCTGGTCCTTGTAGTTGTGGGAGGTGACTTCGATGTTGTGTGACAATATGCAGTCCTTGCCTTCGTAGCAACTCAAAGCGTCCTGATACTTGGAGATCTTGTTGAGTGAGTGACGGGCGTTGTTGAGGAGTTTTGCGTCGAATGGTGGATCTGTGATGGGTCTCTTGACCTCCTCTGCAGGGTTGTGAAGCATTAGACGGCTGAGTGGGGAGTTGTCGAGAGCTGTGGTAGACGAGTTGAAGAGCTTAATTTCTGGAGGGCTCCTGGCGAGAGAACACTTGACGTTCGGTGTTGCAACTTTATCAACCTCTAGCTGGTTTTTGTAACAAGGATTGGCTTCTCTGTTGATGTTCTCTTTTATTGCAATTTCTTCATTGCCTTTCGTTAGGGACATATCTTCTTTTGACTTGTCATTGCCGATTTGTCGAGCCTGGTTGTTTACACAGGAATCAGCGTTGGTTTGTTCAAAGCCATCTTCGAAGATATTTTTCACTGAATTTTTTTCACTCTTTTCTGAATCTTTCTGTTTTTGACTGGTTTTCATGGCGACGTTCCCACAGGAGGAGTCTGACTCATTCTCCATTATCGAATCTAAAGACCTCATCATACTGCTATCGCAAAAAGCCAAGCTTCTATTTTTTTTGTAATACATTCTTTTGTTTGCGTAAATATCATAAAAGAACAAATTGGTGTGTGGCTGGTTGTCTTTGGCCTTTGCGCCTTGTGCAACGATGGCGCTAGTCCTCAAACCTTCGGCGTTTCCATTCACATGAGTGGCAGCATCGGCTTGAAAATCTTCTGGACAATGCTTCCACTTGACATCGGTCGTGGCAAGGGGTAACTGCAGGTTTCGATACCAGTTTTTGAAAGTCTTCTGTTGCTCCTTGTCGAGTCCCTGATCCTTGAGAGCTTTCAGCATGGCCTCCTGAAGCAGGGAGATGGAGTGACAGTATGAGGATAATATACCCACTTCAACATTGAGCTGGGAGGTGTATGATTGGCGCTTTGCACATACCTTAAGAACTTCAAACGACTTTGAACTTAAGCAATATAAAAAAATAAATTTGAAGCGTTGAAAAAATGTACATAGCTTATTAAAAAATGTGCTCGCTAAATTTTAATTGACATGAAAAAAAAAAATAATTCAAAAAAATAAAAATTAAATTAATTAAAAAATGAAAATTAAAAATTAAATTAAAAGAGCCTCAGATTTTATCTGATTCCGACTTGAAAAAATCTGTGATAAAAAGTAATGAAGCTATGGCCTCCAACGGGACTCAAGGGACAGTGTCGTCGGGAGAGGAGGTCAGGGTTGTGGGTGATGTACAAGTGCAGAAGATCGTTCTTCCAGCTCTGTCTGCTTTCTCTGTTTAAGTGTGGTTATATGTTCGTTTGATTGTTTTTTCAAGTGTTTTCGATTGTTGTTGTATGCATTTTTGTTTTTGTCTGTGTATTTTAGTATATACTTTATAATATTTCATGCATATTTTTTCAACACCTTTCGGAAATATTTTTTTTGGATTTTTATTTTCAATTGTTAAAGAATTTTATATATTTTTAATATTTTCTTTCATCTTCCCATATTCATTAATTTCAATTGTTTCGTTGATAGTCACAAGTGTTTGTACTCATTTTCAAGTAATCATGTATGTGGTTGCTCTTTCATGCCGTGAACCATGTATATGAATAGTTTCTCGAAAAAAAGTGAAATATGAGCATAATTTAAGTTGATTATTTATGTTTTAATTAACCAATTTTATTCCTTCAAGTTATTAACTAAAAAGAATTTAAAAATAAAACAACGACCGACAAATAAAACAAAATTGAATTACGGAAGATATAAAACAAACATCGGGCGCATAGCATTAAGGCATTTAATTTCCAGAGCTCAAATGAAGATGAATTAGGTGCAGAGAGTGGCAAGTATTTACCAATTAGGTGGGCTGCCAATCGCACATATCCCCGCCTTCCCACCCCCCCTTTCACTCAGTCCCTTTCACATCCTCTTTGAGCCTCACTTATCAGCCATGTCTTGTTTCTTTCGCGTTCCATACATTGATTCTACTTGTTTGCTTGAATTTTCAAACTTCTACAGACGATCTCCATTCGTCATTGTCGTTACTATAACCCGCACAAGTGCCAGCAAGTTGCGGTGACTTTCAATAGAGACGTGAAAAGTCATT
Organism: Branchellion lobata; assembly: GCA_947562095.1. Taxonomy (NCBI): domain Eukaryota; kingdom Metazoa; phylum Annelida; class Clitellata; order Hirudinida; family Piscicolidae; genus Branchellion; species Branchellion lobata. The sequence continues at coordinate 5,797,524 of OX387248.1, forward strand.
AATTTTCATGAACTTTCCAATCTCTTTAGCCTCTCCTTCTCAAAGTCTCTCAAAAACTATTACTTAAACTTTTTTTTACATAGCTCAAATATTTCACTTAAGTTTTCAATGAATGAACTAATATGAAATACTAATATTTTTCTCAAACGTGTTACACGCCGTTTGTCCACCTTTTTTGAGAGGCTGTATTACTTGTAAAAGCAGATTGAAACTTTGAGATTGATGTAAAACCAAAATAATTAAGAACATTTGGAATAGATAATCAAAACCATGGGGTTTCTATTGCAATTTTTAACAATAATTATTTTAATAGTAATTATTATTTTCGCCGTTCGAAATTCCTCACACCAAGTTATTTAAGCCTGCATGAAAAAACAATTAATTGAACAAAAGCCTTTGAAAATTAATCAAAATAAATTTTTCGTGTAAAACAACAAGATAAAATCAAAAAAACTAAAAAATAAGTAATGACTGAGAAAAAAAACAAAAAAAAAGCAAAAACCAACCCATGCACCGACACCTACGCACGGGAGTTCGAAGAGGAAGATGTAGACGATGACGTCACAGATGCTGGCAAGGACTTCTCTCACTTCCGCCAGGGGGTCCCTGGTGAGACAGTCGAGAGGCAAAGGACTCCAGGCGTTCAACTGGATGAAGGCTGTGCACGTGGTGGTGGTGGTGATAGTGGTGGTGGTGATATTGGTGATGGTGATAGTGGTGGTGGTGATAGGGGTGGTGGTGATAGTGGTGGGGGTGATAAGGGTGGTGGTGATAGTGGTGGTGGTGCTAGGAGTGGTGGTGATAGTGGTGGGGGTGATAGGGGTGGTGGTGACAGTGGTGGTTTTGAGAATTTGTGGCGTTTGATGCTTTTATAGGGCGAACGTTGGCTGAGGTTGATTATGAATTGAAAATAAAATAATGAATGAAATCGTTTTTGAATGTGCTGTGTAGTAGCTGAGTCTGTTAAATTATTATAGTTTTCAAATACTTTTTTTATCGTAAAAAATTGATTGATTCGTATAAAGTTGTATTGCACGATATATTTGTAATTAATTTATAATTTTTTGTTTCATATCTTAACTGTATTCCATGTTAAGAAGTAGTTTAAGAGAGAAACACATAAAAGGCACTAGGACCACTAACATCTGGTCAGGTGGTTGTTCTTGTGGTCCAGAGAGGCTCTCTCGAGACACATGGAGGCCAAGTTCAAGTACTTCTCAGCGCCATTCAAGACCACGTGGACCCTCGTTTCATCGTTGATGCAAAAGTGCCTGGAAAAGTCCCAGAAGAAGTAGGAAAAAGTGTCAAGGTTCTTGACGGGGTTTTTGTGGCGTGTTTTGGGTGCTAGGTGGTAAATGTGGCAGTCAACTTGAGTTTTCGCAGTGGTGCCTGGTGACGTGTTGCATGGGATCATTGGTGGAGGTGGTGGAAGGGGTGTTTGTGAAGTTGATCTTCCGTCGGTGAGGCTCCTGCAAGCAGTCGATGAGTCTGTTGTGTGTGGTTGTTGGAACAAAATATGTTTTTTTCAAAATAAAAATAATAAAATAAATCAAAATTCAATACTTTCAATGAATATTATACAAAATGAGAAATTCAATTTCAAAGAGATTTTAAATATTGTGCCAAAGTTTTTTTTCTCTGGCGGTTAAAAAAAAGTTTTACAAATAAGATTCATTACTAGAATTGTTGTTATGACTAAACTATCACAATCAATTCAAGTAAGATACAAAATAATACAATACAATGCTTATAACACAACCCAGTACAAAGGCAAGTCTCAATAACTTGGCCATGGAAGCGCATGTGCAAACAATCGTTTTGTGCTTTTGGTTAAATTTTGTCATTATAGCAGTTCAAAAAACGGTTCACGTTGGTGAAATGAAAGATTAGAAATTCATCGAATGCACACATTGCACGTCTTCGGAGAAGCTTAAGAGGCGCACAAGCATAGCCAAATACCTAGCCTTAAAATAAAGACATGCATAAATTTATAAAAAAAATTAAAAATTACGTTAAGTTGATTCAAAACAAGCAAATGGAAGAATTGCTTCAAAACTTAAAGTAGTCGATTCGCAGTCACATAAAAAAGTATTTAAAAAATTAAAAACTAAAACGTTTAATACAGAGATATTCCCACAATATTCATACACATACTTGAACATATTCTTCTACACGTAAAGATACTCACAAACACACACACACACACACACACACACACACACACACACACACACACACACACACACACACACACACACACACACACACACACACACACACACACACACACACACACACACACACACAAACACACACACACACACACACACACACACACACAAACACACACACACACACACACACACAAACAGACACACACACACACATACACAAACACAACACACACACACACACACACACACACACACACACACACACACACACACACACACACACACACACACACACACACACACACACACACACACACACACACACACACACACAAACACACACACATAAACACACACACACGCGCGCACGAGTAGCAACAGCAACCAACGTCAATTTAATTGCAAATTTCACAGACTAAATCCCATCAAAGAAAGAGGCTTAGCCGCTCGAAAGTACCACTAATCCTGTCTGATCTGCCGCGTTCGCATCACAACTCACCACCACCTTTCCGCTTACTCCTTAGCACGCCCCGGCCTTAATGTCTTTCAAGGTGAATGTGTTAATATTGATGAGGTTAAGGCCAGAGAGTTAAGTCTTCACCTTCGCAAATGCTTGATTTTTTTGTATAATGTGATTCAGAACATGTGACCTCGTGTGTGAATGCCATCAGCGGTTGATGTCAAAATTAATGATCATTTCAAAGACTTTGCTAGTCTCGATGAGTTGTGCAGGTGATTGCCTCTAAGTTTGAAGAAGTTAATGTCACTTTTGTTGTCTGCAATCCCTTCTTGTGCCATCTTTGTGGTGTCGATTGTGGGCTTCATCGACTTGCAAACTAGTGCAAAAAAACGCTGAATCTCATTGACTGCTGAATTCCCATGCAGAATTTCCATGCCAGTTTTCGTTTTATTTTATCCATTCTTAATTTGTTTTGGCTTTACCATTGTTGGATGTTTTTAAACCTTCATAGTTTCAAGTTTTTAAGTTTTATTTTTTTTTCAAATTTCTCATCGCTATTTTTCAAAAAAATTAAATAAACTTTTACATTCAATTAGAATTTTTCAACCTTTTTCTTCTTTTTCTGATTTTCTTCGCGTTTATAACTTTTCCTTTTTTTCATTTTTCAATTCCCCTATTTCGTATCTTTTTAACTTTTGTTTTTTCAGCCTTCAAAGCGTCGTTTCGGGTGAGTAAAACACAACCTCCTAGACATAACTGCGTTAGAGGTGCATGGCTCCTAGGTTATTCGAGCCACTAATCCGCCCAAAGCTATGTCAGCCAGCAGACATTAATCTTCACTTTGGCCTGGAACTCACATATATTCGCTGGCAAGAAGCTTTGATGGGCACCATGAAATGTTGCCCATGGCCGCTCCAATCAGTGTAATTATTAAATTCGATCATTTAAAACGTGTTGAAAGATCAGCAAATTCATCATGCCAGTCTAAAGCCCATTGATGGTTGAATATAAATTTATTCGTTTATACATACAAACAAAAACACAAATACAAAAACTAACACACACACACACACACACACACACACACACACACACACACACACACACACACACACACACACACACACACACACACACACACACACACACACACACACACACACACACACACACACACACACACACACACACACACACACACACACACACACACACACACACACACACATACACACACACACACACACACACACACACACACACACACACACACACACACACACACACACACACACACACACACACACACACACACACACACACACACACACACACACACACACACACACACACACACACACACACACACACACACACACACACACACACACACACACACACACACACACACACACACACACACACACACACACACACACACACACACACATACACACACACACACACACACACACACACACACACACACACACACACACACACACGCACACAAACACACACACACACACACAAACACAAAAAAACACACACGTTTAACTCCATCAACAGGCTTCATAAGATTGCATTGAAATCTTCTTTGTATCATCTCTTGTCAAGCTTCTCGTATTTTTGAAAAAAAAAACTTTTTTTCTTTTTATCGAAATAAACTTTTACCCTCTAAAAAACTTTCAAGCCCCGTTTTTTGTTTGTATTTTACATTATCATTTTGTGAAGATTGAGTAAATAGCCTCTATAAACATTTTAGGCGTTCCTCTTTTGCTGTCACTACCTTCATTAACATAATCCTCTAGCCACATCCTCGTCTTCTTTTTCTTCTTCATCATCATCGTCTTCTTTTTTTTCTTTTTTTTATTCGTTTTATTAACTTCCCACTCTAACCTTTTTAATGTAAAACCTGTTCTATTTTTCCGCATTTCCAATCTTTACGTTGATAGCAACAACACGTCCACAATAACCATCATTTCCACCTTAGTTGCCTTTCCAATAACTTTACTTTATCACTTTTTCTACAACTTCTTTCTCTACAATCGTCAGTATTTCACACCAGCACTCTCACTACCAGCACAGTTTTATCACTGCACCACAGTTCTGTTCAACCACCATTCCACTCCCGATCCACCACTGTTGTTATAACACCTCGACGCTCTTTACTCTACTTTCATTAACACTTTTTTTCCACCATGATCATCACTTCCACCATCAACATTACCACCACCACCATCAGCTGAGCTACAACTATCACCCCCAACACCACCACCAACACCACCACCAACACCACCACCACCACCAACACCACCACCAACACCATAATCACCACCATCACCATTACCACCACCACCATCAGCTGAGCTACAACTATCACCACCAACACCACCACCAACACCACCACCACCAGCACCAGCACCAACACCACCGCCAACACCACCAACACCACCACCAACACCATAATCACCCCACCACCATCTGATTTACAGCCAGGAGAGTAGAGAGGGCGTGCTCTGAACACAATAGCCTTCATCCGCCTTTCACCTCATTAATCCAATAAACGTCATCTTTATAACTTTACGCAATAAGTCTGCTTCAAGACTCACCCAGGAAATATTCAACTATTTGTTATACTCACCGATTCTTTTGACCATCTTTTAAGAATATTGAGTATTTCAAAATGTTCTCCACATTTGAAACAAGTATTCAAAAATTTGTTTTTATCTATTTGAAAAAAATAGCTTTTAACTATAACTATTGAAAACCATCTGCTATCATGCGTGAACGATAAAGCGTGATAAAAATGTTCATTCAGAATGTGGTCAGTAATGTAAAAAACAACAAATTAAAAATTATTCAAAAATAAAACTCATCGGAATGAGTCGATATTTCAAAAAAATTCCAGACCAAAATGAAAAGAATACTTTAAAGTGAAGCAGCACCCACAGATTGCATGGGAGATTTGAAAGTTCTGAAGATTTAATCAGGCTTCTGATTTTTTCGAACACCTTTTTAACTTTTCACAAAATGGATGATGGAAGTAATTCCAAAATGATTAATTGGAATATCTGAGCGTAAATTTAAACTAAATTTTCAATCAAATCTTCTCGTACAAAACCCCTATATACACTATTTTCAATTTTCATTTGTCAAAACTTTGTATTCTTGTGTTTGGATCATTTGAAAAGTTCACTAAATAAATAAATGAATACATATGTCATACAGATGTAACAATGAACACGAACGCCAAACCAAACAACAACAATTGAAGAAATCCAACATAAAAGCCAAAAAACGACTCAACAACAACAAAATACAAAAACCACACTCAACAACAACAACAACAACAACAACAACAACAAAAACAACAACAAGAACAAGAACAACAAGAACAACAAAAAAAACAACAACAAAAATAACAACAACAATAAAAACAACAACAACGACGACGACACTCAACAACAACAAAGGACAAGAACCACACTCAGCAACGACGACGACGACGACGGCAACCGGCAGCAAAAGTCCATCACAACAGCGGGGTGACGACGCAGATATGCATAGCATTCGGTTATCGGGTAATCGTGTCATTTAGTGGGGATTAAGAGGCTCGTCCTGTGGCCTGCCTCACTCCCTGGCACTTGTTTCTCTTTCCTAACACGTATTTATGAGTCTGTCCTTCGATTTGTAACAACTCATTCACTCTACTCCACTGTAGTCCCCCTTATGGAACGTCTGCTTGAGTCCATGGAGTCTCAGCGATGACAGTGAAAAGCTGAATAATTCTTTTTTGGAATATTATAAAATCTTACTGTTGATATAATTCACAACGAGGCTACATTGCCAAAGGCGGGACTGCAAAAGGCTTGTGTGGCGGCTTACAACAATAGCGACTACAGATAAGGGTTGTGGGCGGGCGTAAGAACGAATATATAATGCTTAGAGAGGATTTGAAGTTGAAATTATATTGTTCGAATGTGCTGGAAGCTTGGTATGCATGTCGAGTTTGCTGCACGA
>OX387248.1:5809180-5861680 GCA_947562095.1 Branchellion lobata
GAATATTAATTGAAGATTTTCAATCAATATATGACGACAATTCCTGCATTTTAATTTTTTTTCATCGTTTCATTTTTGATGAAACACTTAATAAGATTGATTTATTGATCTTAAATTGAAAATAGTTTTCTATCAAGTTCGAGTTACAATTCAAATCTTGTGAATTTTTTTCCAATCTTGAGTAGCGAAAGACGGAGGATAGCGTCAGAAGAGTAAAAACCTTTTGAAGACGCTTGCACAACGCTGAAAATCATCAAAAGCATATTCTCTAAAGGTGAAAAAAAACTTATACAGTTAGAAATGAGAAGTTTATTTAATTTTTATTTAAAGTTTGAGAAAAATAATTTTAAGCTTTAATAAACAAATCGTGGCTTTTCCAAAAGATGTGAATTAAAAAAAATTAAATAAAATTGTTTAATTTTTTGCAACATAAATATGATTTAAGATAAGATTGAAAAAAAGATAAGAGATTATACGAAGTTGAAAAATCAAATTAACTTCCAGACATATCATATTTATGTACAAGTGGAGAGTGGATAAAAAAGACTTAAGTTTTCATTCCAAAAAAAAAGAAAAAGTTTCATAAATAAATGTGAAATGAAAAAATAAAAAAAAGTTGAAAATTGAAAAAAATAATTCTAATAAAAGATTTTATTTCATAGAGGCGAAAGTATATAACTGCAGCTGACAGCTGACATTGTCAGCCATGCATTCCTCAAATCGTGGTGTCCACAATTGATAATCATCTTCATAATCATCGTCATTGTCATCTTCACTATCATCGTCCTTATCATCGTCATTGTCATCGTCATCGTCATTGTCATCGTCATTGTCATCGTCATTGTCATCGTCATTGTCATCGTCATCATCATCGTCATCATCATAGTCATTATCAATCATCGTCATCATCATCGTCATAAACATCTTTGTATACATCGTCATACTCATCGTCGTAACGATAAATATTATATTCACATATTCATTCCTAGACTTGAGTGAAACTTTCAAAATTGTGGTAACTTGATGATAAAAGTTATAACCTAAACAGAAAAATGAAGTAAACACAAGAAATAATGATGACTACTTATTAAATCGAAAAAAGACAAAGAGGGGTTAACGGTGGAAGGGTGGTAACCTGAAGATCCAAAAAAATAATTGAAATGTGGAGGAAATTTTATATGAAGCAATGTTTTTGTGAATCATTGGAAAACTTACGAATCACAAAACAAATCTAAAAAAAACAAAAAAAAAAAATCTATGGAAAAAGTTAATACTCCAAATTATAAAAAAAAATTAAATCCATTTTTGGCTGAATTCAATTAAAAATAGAATTTAAAAGAAGACTTATTTTTAATATTGGAAATGCTACATTTAATCCTCGCTCTAATCCTATTTATGTTCGAAAGACAGTCGTTGCAGAAAAGATTGCTTTCAATTAATTTGTTTAATGTTTGCAAGCTTGACGCTGTGATGAATGGACTGCATACAACATATAAATTATATATTAAGTTTACTTTTCTCACAATCATCTTTTTTAAATAATTATATTCCAAGCACATCTTTCCACAGCCGTCTCTTTCTGAAGAGAAGCCACAGTGAACACACCTCTTCAAAACCATTTTTTTCTAGAAACGTTCTACTCACGGCTTTTCACAGAAATTTACAATCATCCAACAGATGAACCCTCATAAACATGAGGTGGCCTCCAAAGGTTGAATGTCCATCAGAGACTGGCAAGTACCAAGACATAACGGTGTTTGGTTATAAGTGCACTTGACCTGGCCAAACTAGTGGAAGATTTATTGACAACGGCTACGAAACTAACAACTTTTTATTGAAAAAACCAACAAATAAGGGAGATTCAAACGTTCAAAAACATCTAAATTGAACGAAATCTCTGGAATCTCCAAAATCTTTCACCCAACATGCATTTCTTTGAATCAACTGCCCACACGTCAACTTCCTCCACATCAACTCCTCACACGTCAATGGTCCCTTGCAACTTCAGGCAGTGGTTATCCATAAAGACCCTTATGATCAATTGCAGAAGCGGTAATAAAAATCTCTCTAGCAAGCAAAAAAAAAACTTCAGTATGACACTAACGACAAGAAAAACACGCAACAACAACAACACCAAAAACAACTCCACCACCACCACTACCACCACCGCCACCACCACCACCACAACCACCACCACCACCACCACCACCACCACCACCACCACCACCACCACCACCACCACCACCACCACCACCACCACCACCACCACCACCACCACTACCACCACCCCCACCACCACCACCACCACCATCACCACCATCACCACTACCACCACTATCACCACCATCACCACCACCACCACCACTACCACCAACTGGCGATACGACAATCGGAGGCAGAAATTAATTTTGGAGAATAATTCGCGCGATAAATAACCCACCAGATTGCCACCTTGACGAGCTCTTTATGAGGCGCGCAACATTGATCGAGTCACATCATTCCTTTCCAAATCTCATCTCGCCTTTTAATTACGTCACAACACGTGATCTTATTCATGGCATCTTCTTCCTCCGAGGCCGGTATAATCATTCGAGAGGGATTTTTCGTTCTGTCCGAGGACTTGAAAGGGCTTGAAATTGTTGAAGTTGGTTGTTAATTTTTACAATTCACGGAGAGTAGTGGAAGGCAAGTAACGTGCTTTTAAAATAAAAAGATCCTACATAGTAAGTCTTTATTGGGAAATAATAAAAAAGTGATCTGTAAATACGGGATAAGATTGAAATAGAAAAATGAAAAAATGCTCCAAAAAATTATATACCAAAGCGCTTGAAGTAAGAGTAACTGTTTTAAACATTAACGAAAAGGAAACTGACCAATGGGTTTGATGTTCAATAGTGTATAGCAAACATGTATGGAAGATAATGTTGATGCGGAGTAAAAGATAAGGTCTGCAACAAAAGTGTAAAGTTTCTCGGATGGGATTCCCAACGTTTTTTAGACTTTATTGAAGCAAATCCAGGCAAACGCTGGGAACGGCACAGAACATGGTGAACAATCAAAATGAAAGAAAAAAAACTAAAATCAACAAAAACTGAATGTTAAGAACTGTCAATTGTCCGTTGCAAGAGGTCAAAAACTGACAATAGAATCAAATTTATAAATCTTAAAAATGCAGAATTGAGTCATAGTTTATATTGAATGACTATTGAAGAATGTTTCATCGTATTTACCAAAACTGGAACGTTAGAAGGTTCTAAGAAATTCAAAAGCCAAATTGTCTATTAAATGAAATAAGAGTCTTAAAATTTGAGAATTGAATCATATCTTAAAACCACATAACATAACTATTGCAGAGTTATTTCAAGTTAGTTCCTATTTTTTTCTATTTTCCTTTTCAGCCATTTTCGTTGTGAACTTCCTAGTTCGGAGTTACGAGAAAGGAGCCATATTTGGAGACTGTGGCATGAAAAAAGGTTGAATAGGTTAAATGTATTAAGCTTCAATAGCCTTTGGTACTTCATCATTGATGAAATTAACCTCAACCCCAGGCTGAAAAAATAAAAATTCTTACAATGAATGTTTCCACAGTTGCAATGAAACCTGGAGTATTGAAAAAATGTAGAAACTCACTAAAGAAGGGTTTTCGTTTCAGGCTGTGGTGTTCACGGTTCGCATGACCTTGCCATAGCCCTTCTTGAATTTCTTTGTTGCTAAGACTCCTTGGGCGTAAGTTTCAATTTCTCATTGTAATATTCTAATTCCGCTTGGTGTGGTCGATCATGACAAGGCTTGTGAAAAAGTTGGAAAGGGTAAAGACATTAATGCAGAAACACCCATTTGACTGATAATGGTTATACTCTACTGAATTCATTTCTTTATCTGAGTTTTTTTATTTCATATTTCGAATACTTTTTTAATATGTCTTTGAGAGATTTTTAAGTTTTTCAAACATAAGATATTTGCTTAATTCAAGTATGAAGCGTTAAACAATTTTCTTTGAATGCTAGATAAGATTACGGCTTTGATAGGTGTAAAGAGTGGAAAAAGCCATTTTTCATTGGTTTTTCTTTGAATAATTTTATGTTAAAATTTAAAAAAAAAATCAAATATTGGCTTTTACACTTATTATTATCGAATGAAAACTTAAACGATAAACTATTTTATATTAGTATACTCATATAATATCTATTTGAAAAAAACTTCCTGAAGGTTTGCATATTGTTGATTTCAAATTATTTTTTAATTAAAATTGAAATATTTAAATATAATTTGGAAAATCTTTCCAACTTCTCACCCGCACTCTTCAAACTGTGTACTTTTACCCTGTGATTTGTGGATTTTATTATCTTTCTGTTCATTATTTGAGACTTTGATCCTTTAAATATATGTTTCAGCATATTTTATAAATAAAAAAATGACCGAAATAAAGTATATATTCTGATATTCAAAGCATTTAAAATGTACTAAATTAAAGATTTCCTGTCCATAACTAAATTTTATGTATTTTCATATCCTTTATGTCTTTCTTGAATCGAGATCAGAAAATGATAAAAATTTTGAAATTCGAGAGAAGGATGAAATTAAAAAATCATAAACCTCTATATAAACAAAATAAAACTGTCAATAAAATTGAACAAATTTTTATACAAAACATATTCGAAACGTCCCCAAGGTTATATGAGCAGCTTAATCAATTTTCCTGAATACTATCGTGAATATTGTCATAAAGAAATATCATCAGGCTATCTTATCTATCCAAGCACTCCAAGGAACCCAATAGAAGAATCTATGATCCAGTGTTCAAACATAGCATAGCTATAAATATTGACACCTGTTTCAATAATAAATAAATATATTGATAAATAATTATTGACTTGTTTTTTTAAGTTTAAAAAAAAGATTTTTAATTTTTAGTTATCAACTTATAGTGACGATGAACTTTGCTAACATAAATTTTGATTTTTATGAACCTACTTTCACTTTTATAGATAAGGTTTTTTTTATTTTGAAATATCTTTAAATTTCATTCCGAAGGTTCACTCGTCATTTTATTCAAGAAAAATAAATAAAAGAAGCATTTAAACATCACCAAAACTTCAAGTCTTATTAAAAGAAAAGATTTCATTTCGTCTCGTCTTATTAACATATTCATACCATAATCGTTTTCAAAATGTGTAGTCGTGAAGATTTCAATTGCGTAGTACAGCCACTTTTGACTGGTTAGTTTTTTTAAATATTAACATTAATTATTAATTTTTACATATTTCATGTTTTTTGTGACAACAGTTTGATAACTAGATATTAGTATTGGAAAAAATTATATTATTCAAAAAATTGCTAATTTATTATTCTCATCAAGTTTATTTGAAAAATTAACATTCAGAATATTGGAATGTTCACATCATGATTAAAAAAAATTATAATTAACATTTTAATTATCACACACATCTAAATTCCTACAGATTTTTATCAAGTAACAATGGTGTATGCATATTGGAAAAGTAAAAAGCATGAAGAAAATGCTGTTTTCGATTTATTTTTTCGAAAAAATCCTTTCAAAGGAGAGTTCACCGTCTTTGCTGGCCTGGAAGAAATAATAAAATTCCTGCATAAATTCTCCTTTTCACCAGAAGGTGTTTGTTGCTCATATAGTTTAACAATGACTGGTTTGGATAATTTTTCAAATATCTAAAGTTTCATTAAAATTATTAATGAAAATTTACTTTTTATAATTCATAATAAACTTGTCAATTTTTCATTTAAATTTGTATAATGATTTTAGAGTTTTTTTGTTTGAAATTTATATTCAAGCTAACCGAACATTTCAAAGTTGTGTATCTGATATCAAACTAGCTCGTATATCTTTACTACACAATACCTATAATAAAGTGGTATTAACCCATCAGTAGAATGTTCAAATTTTATTGACGTCATTACTGAAAAAGTTTTTTATTGATTTACTGTGGCCATCTTCAAAATAATCATACACCTCATTGTTAAGCAAACACCCCATAAAGTTTTAAAATATTCGAAAAAAATTATATTTTTTGTATTTCAATTTAAAAACTTTCAATACTTTTTTTACACACATGATTTATTTTTCAACGAATTTCAAAATTATTACCTAATTTTGTAGAAAAAGGAGGTTTTAAGTATTTAATATTTTGAAATTTATTTTACATAAATATTTTTTAAACTTTTTGACATTTTCGCTTTTGAACAGTGTGTATTCAGCGCTATATACAGGCTTTGATTAGATTAGATTAGATTAGATTTCACTAAAACATAGGTGCTTTAAGTATGACCACAATAAATCAATAAAGGTATGTGTCATTAGTGAAATGTATCATCTGTTGTTTTGTCATGACAGATTACTTTTTTTCTTATTGAAGCTGTATAGATTTTCACTTATCAATCCATATCAAACCTTCCAAAGAGCAACCACTAAATTACAACCATCACCTTAAAACCACATAATAACATACATTACGTCCACAAGCATCAACTTGTAAGCACCACGTTAAAGCAAAAAATTATATCTTCTACATCCATCAGAGTCACCATGAGTCAAACCACCACATTAAAACATTGTTTAACATCCATCATAATCTGACTACCACCGTCCTTTCAATGCAGATATTGAGTACATAAAGCAATTGTTACCCAAGGATGTTGAAGAGGCTTTCTTCACATACCTCTCTAACCTCAACACCCACCAGGTCTCGCTTATTCATCATGCTTCTCATCTTTTTGAAGTTCTTCAACATGAAAGACACAATATTTCGAACTTTAACTTTTTTAACATGTGCCTTTGGACTTTTGGACTGAATGACGATCTTATACAATGGTATATGTACTGCATCATACATTGCCCACCTTCACAAACCCACCATCCTCATAACCTACCACTCTCACAAACTTACCACCTTCACAACCCACCCTCATCACACGCACCAGGTGTCGGTATTGTCGGTAGCAGAGGGCAACATAGTCTTCCCGAAAGTCCCTCTCTTGCGGGTGGAAGGACCTCTGGCCATCGTGCAACTCCTCGAAACCACCCTTCTCACCCTCGTCAACTATGCCAGGTCTTTATCGCCTCCACATTGATGCTTTATGCAATCATAAGTTACATATACGCTGAGAATTGCGTATAATAGCCATACAATGCAATGAAGCATACAATAAACTGGGGCATAAAATGCATTAACACACTACACACAGTAACATACCGAACAGAGCCACATTGCACACAGTAACACATTGCAATACAGTGATGAGTGTTAAGGGTATCATTCTGATGGCCTCAGAGGAAACAGGATTTTCCACCATCGCCATCACTCCCTCATTACTCCCACCATCACCATCACTACCATCCTCATCACCACACAACTCTTCAACATCCTCATTCCATGCAGTCTGGTCACCACAAATGCAGCTCGCTACAGGCTGGCCTCTGGCGATCGTTCACTGCTGGAGTTTGGACTGCGCAGAGCCCAGGGACCCAATGGAGGATTGTCCGCTTCCAAGTGAGTTTGTATATACGTCTTTATTGCCTTCTCGTTGCTGCCTTGTTACTTCTGTTTCCTCCGTTGTTTTTGGTTCTTTGGTACTTATATTATTTTTGTTTTGTTTCTTGTTCTCAACTTCATCCAATTCCTCACACTTTGAACTTATTCACAGCACTCACATTATTTCGTTTATTTTTATTATTTCAAATAATTTCATTGACATTTGTTCCTCCTCGATTTTTCGGTGGATCCACCTCTTCAGGTACTGCTTCATGGGAGGTTTCGATGCTACCAGCAATCTCCTGGCAGGTCAATACACACCTGATTAATTTTTATTTTATTAATAGTACTTTTTTAATTAATTCACAACCACCATTGCCACCACCTCCACCATCACAAACTTTCCAGGAAAGTTGTTTGGCATCCCAGTGAAGGGCACACACGCGCACTCATTCGTCTGCTCATTCAACTCCCTCGAAGATATCATCAACCGGGTTGGATAGTTGGATGGTTTGTGTGTGTCAGCTAAATGGTATTTACGCGTTGGATGAACGGTTTGTATAAATAAATGTATGAACGGGTTAGTTAAATAAGTACGAGGTATTGGCTGCAGGATGGAAGGCGAGTGAGGCCTAGACCCTGTATGTGGTGTGCTAAAAGGTATGGATGACTTCAAATATACCTGCCTTCTCGTTTTTTCGCCTCTTCAGACCATCAAGACAGCCGATGGAAGTGGCCAATTGGATCTGGTTCAACGCAGTCTACACTGGAGGAAGCAACTGCAGGATTTCTATGGCGGTTGAGGGGTTGTAGTGGTGGTTGCAATGGATGTTGTGTTGTTTTCGTGGTGGGATGGTAGTCACACTGGTACCTCCAACTCAAACGCCCACTAACCAACCAACAACTCATCGAGAAACCTCTCCCACTCGGCCTACCCTCTCTTTCTTCCTTTCTTCCCACTCTTATTATCTTTTTTTTTTCACTATTACACCCATCAACCTTTCCACCCTTCTTCACAGGGCACTCAGACACCAACGAATCAGAGCTGGCCGCCTTCATTTCCTATGCCAGCGCCTTTCCTGCCTACTTCCTGTGTCTCATCGACACGTATGACGTCATCAAGTCGGTGGTATTTTAATTTCATGTTTAATTTGTAATTTTTTATATTAAATTATATAATTTTGTTTAATTTTGACCTTCTCATTCTATATACTATTATACTACATCCCTCACATTTTATTATATTAGGCATTGTTACATCACATTCCTCACTATTACCTCGTCTCAGGAGTGGTCTGCCTAACTTTTGTGCAGTGGCGATGTCGTTGTGTGAAGGTGGCTACACTCCCGTGGGCGTGAGGATCGACAGTGGAGACTTGGCCTACCTGTCCACCGTGGTCAGAAGGTCCTTCATGGCCATCTCCAAGAAGTGGGTATTGCATGGGTTGGTGCATAAGTGGGTGCATGAGTGGGTGCATGGGTGGGTACATGAGTGGGTGCACAGGTTGGTGCATGGGTGGATGTTGCACGATTGGGTGAATGGTTTGATTGGTGGTTTGTTGGGTAGATGGTTGTTGACGTTCAAAGTTGAAGGCCTTGTTAAATGTTTCACCACCACTCCACCACCACAGGCACAACATCGAAAACTTCAAAAAGATGATTATTGTAGCCAGCAATGACATTAACGAAGAAACCATAATTTCCCTCAACCAACAAGTAGACAAAAATTCATTTGAAGATACTTTCACACCCACTCAACGAGAAAAAAGCATTCACGTACATACTAAACACACACATCCACCACACGTAAGCAAACATACTCACACAAACATACAAACACACTACAAGGAACATTCCATTGACTCGTTCGGCATAGGCACACATATAGTTACCTGTCAGAAACAGCCTGCGCTAGGATGTGTTTACAAGGTTTTACGTCTGTGTTTGTGTACGTGTATCTGTGTACGTTCATTTGTATATGTGTCTGTATGTTTGTCTGCATGTTTTCTTGTTCGCACTTTTTGTTGTTCTTAGTCCGTTTGCAAATTTAAATATCTATTGAACTTTTTCTAACCTTCATTCATAATCCTCTAACTTATCCTATCTCATTATTCCACTCAATGTTGCTATTGCATATAACTCTGGAAAACGATATTCCAACCTACATACTTTCCAGCCAGCTGTCTCATCCTTTTCTTCATATTTCTTCCCAACCTCCACCTTCCACTTGCAGCTAGCAGAAGTGAACGGGAAGCCGTGCATAAAGTTGAGTGAGGATCCCAACAAGGTGTCCATTCCAGGCGGCAAGTTGGCCTACAGATTGTATGGAGTCAACGGCTTTGCGCTGGTTGACCTGCTAACCCTGCCCAGTGAGCCAGCGCCTCTGCCTGGCCAGAAGATCCTTTGCAGACACCCCTTCCAAGTCACACTTTATTCATTCACCCGTCCACTCCGCCCTCATTCATTCCATCTACGCACTCATTCATTCCATTTACACACTCATCCACTCCATCTCCACACTCATCCACTCCATCCTTCTCGCCTACCTACTTCATCTTCATGCACTATCTACTGCAGGAAACTAAACGAGCATACGTGGTTCCTTCGAGGGTTGAGGCGCTCTACAAGTGCTACTTCAAAAATGGACAAGTAAAATATATATATTTATATATATTAGCAACTCGGTTGCTTGTCTTGGTGCTTTACAAATTAAAGTTAATTTTATCATTTATCAATATATTATTTATTATGATCATTTCTATAATTATAACAAAAACAACAACAACAACAACAATAATAATAATAATAATAAATAATAATAATATTTTTTTCATATTATCGTAGTTATTATCAGTTTTATCATCGTCACACGCACCACCCACCGCGACACTAGGTGGTGGAGCCACTGGCGTCTCTGAAGGAAAGCAGGGACAAAGTCATCACCTCCTTGGCACACCTTCGCATGGACCACAAGCGAACCCTCAACCCCACCCCCTACAAGGTGATCATTGCTTTTCTGTATTTTCGTTTCTTTTCATGGAGTAGTGAAAATATGCTTGAATTATTCCGAAGTATTTTTCTCTACCAAAATATTCTCCCGTTCTAGTGAAAATTTGACAATTTTTTCCACTTTTCAGGTTTCAGTCACAGACGCTCTGTACCAGTTCATGCACAAGTTGTGGTTAAGCCATGCTCCCATTGGGAAACTTAGTTAAGAACTGTTGGGTGATTGATAAAGGATTGCTGCGCGGTTGCTTGGTTGGTTGATTATATCGGGTGTTAAGGGCCTTATCATGGTATTCGAAAAATGAATTGAATTATTTTTGTTTGTTAATATTCGGACTGCGTATGCGGAAGTCAAAATGTGTTAGAAAATAGTTTGTTATGAACTAGTGGCGTGTTCATCAACTACTTTGGCGATGCTTTGTTATCATGAGTCGTTTCGATACATTGATAAGGTAATGTTGTTTTGAATATTTCTATTCGATAAAATTTTCGTTGTAAAATATTGGTATTTTTTATTAAGGTAATGAAAAACGCCATTCCTATACATGTTGTCTTGTGTTCTCACACTTGAACACTTATGGCGCGTTACTCAAACTTGTTTTTTTTTCATTTTTTTAATCATTTTTTGGAATTTTTTGGATCAAAGGTTTTTTTAGAACCAATGTTCTATAACTATTTTGCTGAAATCCCGGTAGTCAATACGGTGAATAATAAGGCAATAAAGACAAAAAACGATTTTTGTGCAATCGAAGTTGTTCTCAAATCGCTAATTCCGAGATAAATTATTTCAATTTTACTATTCATTTTTAATTATTCCAATTTTTCTCATTGCGCATTGGCTCATTTTTTATTCATTACCATCATCGATATGTAGTGGTTCAAATGGTTACATCAGAGTTCCATTGCAACTGCAACATGCTTTGAAAATTTTATCATAAAGTTATCCATAAAATGCATTTTTCTAAAATCAAATATTGTCTGAAAAACGATATATTTTTATATTATTTATCATTCTTTTTTAATCGAGAAAAAAATTATTCAATAAAATTTTTCAATGATTCTCTAATCTGAATTCACAAAGTTCAATTACATTATTGAAAAACTTTAATGAAAATCACGCATACTCAATATACTCATATCCGTGGAGTAGTTAGGCGCATCAAAACTTAAAAGTAAGTTTAAATCTCCGCGTTATAAAAAAATAATCTTACAGATGAAAGTAGTTTAAAAAAAAAGATTGTTCATGTAAAATGAAAAATGTTATTCATGTTTTTAGTAACTTTTTTTTCTGGTTTTGTAACTTGTCTGATTGTATGCGTTTATATAATATTTGGTTGGCTCGGTAAGGAATCACAAAATTCAAAGCCATGGAAAAACCAATACGGCAATTTCAGTGCTCCAGAAGTATATTTTCCAATATACTTTTAGTCACTTTTGAGATATTTTTTCGCGATCAATTTATATGCTTTATTTTGACCTTAAACAATATTCTACAAATGTACCCAGTTAATCTATTATTTAGTTAATCAATCTTTACCATTTTAAAGGAATTACTCAATTTAGAAAAGTTGATAGAAGATGGGTCTTATGTTGGTTTCAATTTTATTTGTCAATTTCTTTTTCAAGAACTCAAAGATACTAAAACTATAAGGAAGTGAGTTTAAATCGAATGTTTTGTCACTGTAACATATTTTTATAATCTATATTAATATGTTTCAAAATTATCTTTTTGCAGGTGGGCTATTGAAAAATTCAGGAAGGAATTTTTAGAATTAATAAATTCAAACACAGGAAAGCTCTTAGATAGCATTCAAATCAGAAGTATAAATCTTGGAAAAAGTCTGCCTGTCATAAAAAATATTAAGGTGTTAAACAATGATAAGGCTTTTGCTGGTTCTTATGGAGCTTCAAAGCAAATAGACCTAAACTCAAAATTAAATGAAAAAGATTCAAAAGACAATAAGAACCCTTTTAAATCAGGTGAGAACATAAGTAAAGTTACTCTACTGCTGGACCTCACTTACAATGGAGATTTTCAGCTTTCTGTTGATGTTGACACGGTTTTTGGAAAATCTGCTTTTTTGTCTGTCAAAATTCTCAAACTCACTGGAGCTGCCAGGCTTCAATTTACCAATGTCCCCTTCAAACACTGGTCGTTTGCTTTTGTGGAGGTTTGCAGTGAGCATGTCATTTCAATCAATAAGGCTTCATAAGTATCTCTTGGATGTCAGAAAGAATTATATCAAAATTCGCAATTTATATAAAAAATTAGAAATAAACTGATTTTTCGATATAATAAAAAGTAACTTTTTAGTTGACGAAATTCATATCATTCTCAATTGAGCAAACTATTTGTGTTGAGTGGAAATGAACCACTAATAAGCTGAAAGGTTCAACTGTTACACAGGAACCTTGCATAGAGTTTGATGTGGATTCACAGTTTGAAGGCCGTTCAATCGCCAAACTTTCTTCCATCATCACCAACCAAGTACTAATCTTTTGTACCATCACGTGTGCTCAAGCTCACTGTTGTCAACGTCAAGCTTTAAAGCACCAACCATGTACCATCACAGATTCGCAAGTCCATCTGCAGACGACACACTCTCCCCAACTACAAGATGCGCTACAAACCTTTCTTCTCTCCCTGTCCTCGACCCCTTCACTCCCCTCCCTTCCTCCATGCTGGCAAGGAACTGCAGGAGGCTTTGTGTCAGGTCCACAAAGATATCTCTTTTTCAATTGCTCTTATTCTTCTTCTCTTAGTCACTTTGAGTGGACATTATCTTTGAAACTTTTTGCAATGAATTAATACATGAATTCATTTACACCTATATCCATCCACCAATCTACCCATTCGTTCGTCTATTCATTTATAATTTTATTCATTCATCCGTCAATTCATTCATTCACAAATTTGTCCATCTATCAGGTGATACTTGCAGGTTGCACTAACTTATCCAGCCTTTGCAAGGATTCACTCCTTTATTGCTCCTTCACCCTTGGTGAATTCTTTTTCTCATTCATTTCTCAACTGTTCGCTCAATAAAATAAATTCATAATGAAGCTCAGAAACAAAGGATACTATTTTGAAATCAATCTGTACCTTTCAATTTTCAAATATATCAATTATTTCACATGAACTCACGAGGCGGCGCCAAAATTCTTCTAATTCGTGTTTTTGTCTTACAGACAGTATAGAGTGGCATGAGGTGGAAAACCATAGGCAAAAATACTGGGCAGTGTGTGAGTGTGAGTTTCATAACGACCAGCTGCTGGGTATCACCTTCGAAGATGTTTGTTGGGGAGGGTGTTTGTTGTTTGGTGAAGGATCAAGCGAGAAGGATGAAGTGGGGAAGAGAAGAGGAGAAGGAAGAGGGAAAAAAGAAAGAAGAAAAAGGAGAAGAAGAATGAAGAGGGTGGTGCTGTGAAAGAAGTATTCTACCTGGAAACTATGAATTGCATTGTTGATATTCAATCCTACCCGTCAAAAATCGACAGAGGTTCTCAGCCGAGCGGTACGAGAGAGTGGTGGTGATCACGGGAGTGGTGGAAGCCTCACACGCCCACAACCTCAACATCCTTCAAGTGCGCATTCCTCTTTTTCAAAAATAAAGCTACATGAAGGTGTGTGATTTGATAAGATTAGTAGGTTGGATTGGAATATTAGATTAGATTTAATCACCAGATGATACCAGGTTATTTTGTTAGATATGGTTATCAAATTAAATGAGATGATCAGTTCTTGCAGCGAAGGCAATGACCTCATTGTCGAACTAACCATGTTACATTTAAGTGAAGATGACTAAATTTATTGTTGATTTTATGTAGACTCGATGAATACCCAAGTTGATAATCACAGAACGACCTATTGACCTGTATTAATGGGGTCAAAGTGACGTCATCCAAGCATGCAGCCAAACTCATCAGGGCTTCTAAGGAAAGGTAAAACCTCCCACACAGCACTGACTGTTGTCGATTTATTGGCATTGTCTTTAGCGATATAAAGCTCAAGCCTAACCCATATTAATTTCTTTACTCTTCAAATTTATGAATAACGTGTCTTTGAAACCTTTTAAAGTTCACCATGATGATATTCTCATTTGTATTGTTCTGCCACTACAGAGTGTTGTTGAGGATAGAGAGGTACATCAACAGCAAGGTGAAGGTCACTGACTCGTTCCTCCAGTCCCAGGTACCTCCAATGCTTGTTCGTGCGTTCCCTGGTCCTATTCGCATCGGTTGCATGTCGTGGCGTCTTGAAATTTAGATTATGATGATTACCATTATTATTAACTATAAATATTACAATGAGTATACAAAATAATTGGAAATCAAAGTTTAAAATGCAACGAGCTTCAGACTTATTCTATTTTTTAAAACAGTCAATGTATTGGGGGCGTTTCGAATTGTTCACCACTGGAATAATTTTTTAAATTTCAAACACTCTCTAGATGTCCTTCCAAAGCTCAGAAGCCGCCAAGAGCAGGGAAGGTTCATCTAACAGCACCTTTCTACGCGACCACCGTGCTTTGTCCAGTGGAGTGCTAGGTGAAAAGGTGACAGAGAAGGTTCTGGAGAGAAAGAAAGGAACTTCTCTTGAGGTGCTGCTGTTGATTCTGTGGCCGGTGTGGTGGTGGTGGTGGCAGTTTCGTAGTGGTGGTGGTGGCAGTTTTGTAGTGGTGGTGGTGGCAGTTTTTTGGTGCTGATTGGGGTAAATTTGGTGATAGAAGAGACTATAACCGTGGTGATATTGATTGCGGTGAGTATGGTTGTTGTGGTGGTAGACATTTTAGCGGTTCGTGCGCTCCCAATGAATCACGACGAGTATAATGATTAAACGATGGAACGTGGAACTTTCATAGCGTTAAAATTTGAACTAAAATGAAAAAAATCGTTTTTTGAGTGAAATTAAAGAGTTGAACTTCTGCGACAATGTCCACAGAACTGCTCCAGGGACTTTGGCGGGTCAGCTGACTGTGTGCACTCGATCAAGGTCTCGTCTTCCCAGGTGTTTTTAGGAGGGGTTAATGGATGGAAGAAATTGTTAATGGATGGACTTGATGGATGAATTCATGGAGTTGTTGGTAGATGGACGGGTAGGAAAGGTTGTTCAGAAACAACCCTTTGCACCTTCAGAACCCAGTCTTCAACCAAAAGTTCCACTTCGACGTCAAAGCCGATTGCAGCTTCTTGAACGTGTGCGTGTGGATGGAACGACAGAAGACTGAGAGGAACTCCAAAGGAGTGTCTTTTGAAAGAAGAACTCTTCTGGGCCATGTGAGCTGAGAGATGGATGGGATGAATTGATAGATTGATGGATGGGATTTATGGATGGATGGATGGGCAATATAGGTGGGGGATGAATGCATGGTAGGTGATGTTTATTACACTTTAAAACTTCAAAATTCTTTGATTCTAATTTTATTCCAATCAATTGAACTAACCTCCAATGTCAAACCTACGTACATTACGTCCACAACCCGCATTGCACGAACAATATAATAAACTCACACGCAAACAAACACACAACCCACACAACATTCATCAGGTGAGCATTTGTATGGCAGATATAGCTCTTGAGTGTGCCTTGACAACGCAGGGAGATGTTGTGAAGGAATTTAACATTATGCCCTGTGAAGCCAGACGCACTTCTGGGTACGAGTGTTGTGGTGTGTTAATGTTGATGTTATTGTTGTGTTATGTTTACTGTTCTCGTTGTTGTTGTTGTTGTGGTATATTAGATTTTTTTGTGATTAGCAGTAAAACTGGTTTTTCTGGGAGCTCCACCACACCATGATCACCATCCTACGACCACCTTACTACGACCACTACACCACACCCATTTTTCACAGCACTTCTGATTACTCGGGCTACTCCAGTCTGCCTGGCTTCGAGGACAAGCTGTGTCACGGCAGTGTGCTCCTCAAGTTCAATTATCTCAGCGGCACTGAAGCACCCACCAGCGACCAAGCAGATGAGGTCTGTGCTTGGTCTCTAAAAACCTTCCTTTTAGTCTTTAATTTTCTTTTAATTTTCAATTTTATATCTAACCAGTCTTGTTTAGTCTAATCTAACTCAATATTTTAAAGGTTAATTCAGTCCACTCTTATGATTTTATTCTGGTTTAGTTTTAGCTGAACGGATATGACCTCATTCAATTCATTTCTGTTTAGGCCTCTTCATGTTAATTGAATGTATGTTCAAAGATTGAATATTTGTGGATTAGAAAAAACGAGTAAACTCATTAACGCTTTAATATATTTTTTATGACTTAGAAGGAACCCTTTGAAAGTGTGACCAGCGTGGTGGATAAGTTCGATGACGTTGGTGAACAAGCTGTTACAGAGAGGTTTGCGTGTGTTGCTAATGTTGCCGTCTTTGTATTGCTGGGAAATTATTATATTGCGTTTGTTCTTGTTTGCAATGAAGTTTTTGTTTTCAGAATTGATATTTTTTGTTTGTTCTTTCATTTTGCTTCACAAAATCATTGCCTAACCTTTTTGTGCTGAATTTCTTTTCTAGCTGACGTTGTTTTCCTTCTTCACTCATTTTTTCATTTTTTCACCATCACCCATCTGCTGGATTTCCCTATCAGCATTCCCTCCAGCAAAAGGGTTGAGCACATGTTCCGTTCTGTGCAGTTCCAATCCGCTATCTACTGTGACTTTTGCATCAAGAAGGTTGCTGCCACTACAACAACAACAACCATAATTTGTGTTTCCTCTACTTCTATTACCACTTCTACTACTACTACTCTTATTACTGCTACTCCTCCTTTTACTCCACTCTTACTTTTTCTTCTTCTATTAAAACTACATTATCTCAATAAATGAATAAATAAATAAATAAATAATTCATTTTCGACTAATCATTTTATTTCTCTCTCAAACAACCACGCTGGTCTCTAGATCTGGTTCAAATCTGCATCGATGTGCAAGTATTGTGAAATGATTTGCCACAAGAAGTGCGTTGAAAAGTGCCTCTTTGAAACCACCTGCTCTCGCAAGCCTATTCCCAAAGGCTCGTTGATTGGGGGGGGGGGGAGAGGGGTAGTGGCTTTTGGTAGTTTGTGGTGGCTTGTGGTGGTATTTGTGGGTTTTGTTTTGTTTAAATTCAATTCCAAAGCGACCTTTGCAGACAACAAGAAGGCTAACGCATCCAACCAGCCTAGTCCTGTGAAGGTTTGACTACTTTGGATAGATGAAATAAAAAAAATTATGTTAAAAATAAGTTTTAAACCAAATTGTTCTAGATAAAAACCAAAATCTTAAATTTAGTTTCAACAAAAATTTTGGTAAAAAAATTAAATTCAACGAAATTCAACAAAATTTTGACGCACTTATCCCTCAGGCATACAACGACCTGACACCAGACGCCATGAGCGAAGAGAAGCACGAAAGTGCAGCCAAACTGCTGGGCAGACAACTCTTCAAACATCTGGACACCGACGAACGAGAGAAGTACCTGAAAGGAGTGGTGAGTGGTGGCTGTGTGGTGTAGGTGTGGTGGGGTACAGGTTTCATGAAAGTATCATGTGGGTTGGTTTGTGCTAGAAAGTATCGTTGATTGTTGTGTGATGGGGGCTATTGTAGGGGAGTAAACGTTATAATTGTGGATGAGGATTGGGGGAAAGATATGAGGAGATGTGTAGAGTTTAATGAAGGGTTGAACGAGGGATGTTGAGGATGTGCGTGCGAAAGGGAGTTGAAAATGGGTACAGATGGGTGTTGGTGGTTGAAGGATGCGTGTATGTGGTCCCATAAAGAAGAATGGTTGGTCAACTTGCCTTCAAGTTTTTAATTATGAACTAAAGTCGAAAGGTCAGAAAGATTAAATTTCTTATTTCAAATTCAAAAATAATATATTTAAAACGAAATCTTAGTTTCATTTTATCCTGATCTATAAACTTTCATATAATTTGTGCTTAATGGCATTTCACAAATTTCCAATGTTAAAACTTGAGTATTGACTTCATCACTGCATTGATGTCTTCAGATATCGGCCACCCAAAAAGAGATTGAGACCGAGACTGAGAACAACACGGAGTTGAAGATGGTGGAGATGAACTGCGTCAATGCAAAAACAAAGGCCTTGTTGCGAGACAAAGTGAGAAACAGCGACGATAAGCTGGAGTCGTTGAAACTGCTGATGCTGCAGTACTGTTCTGGGCTGCAGTGTTGTATGGATGGTGAGGGCTCAGTGAAGAGGGAGGCAGGGGAGGATGGTGGTGTTAATGTGGCCACCAGCAATGAAGATGATAGCGGTGTTCGTGATTCTGATCCAAAAGATCCATTAACAAACATGGAGGGAATTGAAAAAGTTTCTGAAAAAGATGAAGAAGATGAAGAGGAAGAGTATTATGAAGAGGAAAAAAAGGAAGAAGTGGAAGAGGAGGAAGAAGAAGAAGAAGAAGAAGAAGAAGAAGAAGAAGAAGAAGAAGAAGAAGAAGAAGAAGAAGAAGAAGAAAAAGAAGAAGAAGAAGAAGAAGAAGAAGAAGAAAAAGAAGAAGAAGAAAAAGAAGAAGAAGAAGAAGAAGAAGAAGAAGAAAAAGAAGAAGAAGAAGAAGAAGAAGAAGAAGAAGAAGAAGAAGAAGAAGAAGAAGAAGAAGAAGAGGAAGAGGAAGAATATGAAGGGATGAATACTAAAAAAACACTAATAAATGAAAAGAATGATTTATCCGAAGATTTAAGTAATGCACCCGAATATGAAGAAATTTCCGAATTGAATGGGATCGGTGAGAATTCAATTTACAAGACAAAAAGCCTGGGAAATATTGCTTTTGTCGATGAAGACAAAGAGTTTGTAAGGAAAAAAACTTTTACAAGATCGTTTTCAGATAAAAGTATTTACATGGATCTTAAACTTAAAACCACATTATCTTCTTCGATGAACTTCAATTTTATATAAATTATTTAAGTAATTTAAAAAAATTCTTCAATAATTTTTATATTTTATCTACTTTGTTTCATCAACTTTTTATTTTTTCTTCGTATTCAATTCATCAAAATAAAATTTTTATATACCGAAAAAAAATCTTCAACAAAAGTATGGCATAATTTCATGAGCGACATTCAAAAACATCTCCGCCATCCCTTGTTTGTTCGAATCCTTTCTACAAAGGTTTTGCTTGGAGTACTCGAGCACTTTTTCTTTATGTAATGAAATAGTTTATAAGACGTTTCAGATATATTTGAAAAAATCATTTTTTGGGTTTTTCTTTATTCAGTTAACATTACGCTTTTGGTTCATCAACAGTTTAGTCAACACAAATGCACCGAACTTGGCATTAATAAAATTAAGTACACTTGATTATTAAAAATAATTGATTAATTTGACATGAATTTTGGCTAAAATATTTTCACAAAAATCTCGGAACACTCGTCAACATAAGTTTTGAACGAGATGCTTTAAACCTGAAATCAACCAAAAGTCTCAACTTATAGAGTACATAAATACCAAAAACGATGGCACCTGTGCAAAAGATGGCCAAGGAAGATTTCAAGAAGCAGGTCCGTTTGAAAATTAACCCAAAAAGGAATGAATTGAATGTACCGCGCTAATATAAGAATAACGGGGTGAAACTATCCACACAGATAGACATAGTCTATTCCTTGCTGTCCATGCTTAATTCTGATGCTCCAATGAATGCCAACTCTTTCAAACTACTTGGAAGCAATGGGGCCACTTCTACCCGCAAGGGTGAGTCTTTGAAAGTATAAACTACATAGGAATGAACGAAAAACGTGACAGCTATCGAAGCTCATTTCAATAATTGTGGACTTGAACTTGAGTTTTGTAATACAAATTTCAAAACTTATTTGGGCATGGTTGTCCTTTTGAGCTTGCAATTATTTTCAATGATTTCAGAGGTTAAAGTAAATGGAAAAGTGTTAGAAGCATTCATGAGACTGACTTTTGAGGAAAAATACAGACGATCTATTTGCAATTTGGGTAAGTGTAACCTACTCTCATCAACATATCCACAATGGAAGCAAATCACAAAGTCAAGGCTTAAATATTTGTACAATTTGCAATATACTTGATGAGAATAATTTAATTATTAGTTGAATAGTTAAACAATCAATCCATAATCCTCTGTGCCAGATGGACTACATGCCATTGCAGCCATTCTCATTGACTGCACCAGCAAGTTGGAGGTGAAGGTGCTCTCAGACAGTACCACTAAGAGTCTCAAACACACGTGCATGGCACTCACCAACCTCACATATGGAGACGTGCAAAACAAAAACACAGTATGTTCCATCGAGGGCTTTGTGCCATCATTGGTGAAGCTGCTTGACAAAAGTGGTGAAGACCTGAGGAAGGTGGTAGCTGGCCTGGTGCGCAACATATCCTGGAAGGCTGATGCTGCCAGCAAGAATGTCCTCAGAGAGGTTTGTTTTCGTCTGAAACTTTGGGAATTATGAATACAAGATTAATTCATAGCTTATAATAAACTCATCTATAATAATTTTCGTCATTGATTTTTGTTGTGTTATATTCTCACCTCTCAGTCCTTTCTTCTTCACTCCATTTTAAATTAGTGAGTACTTTTGAACGATTCACTTTAAAATTAGTGACATTCTCGCTTAGTTATGTGTTCTCACTGGCACAGAGTGGAGTGGTGTTTGCATTGCTCAAGTGCTCAATGGAGACCGAGCGAGAGTCCACACTCAAGTGCCTTTTGAATGCTCTGTGGAATGTTTCTTCACACTCTGCCGAGAACAAGGCTGACATTTGTGATTACCCTCACTCGCTTGAGTTCATTGTGTCTCTGCTCACTCAGTCTGAAACCATTGTGGAGAATGGAGGAGGCATTCTGAAGAACATTTCCAGCCACATTGCTGTCACCGATCACTGTCGACAGGTCTGAGGGATACATACATCTTTTCAAATTACTTCTAAGTATATTCAATAAAAATCGATTATCATTTTTTCAAATCGTTATTTCCGTACTGTCATGAAGTCTTTTCAATCTGGTGACTACCACATAGGTGTTGAGGAAACACAAGTGCCTGGAAATTCTGCTGAGTCATCTGCAGTCCTCCAACATGGTGGTGGTGGCCAATGCTTGTGGGACCTTATGGAACCTGTCCGCACGTTGCTCAGAAGACCAACAAAGCCTCTGGAAGCTGGGTGCCGTTGGCTTGTTGGGCAATCTGGTCAACTCTGAGGACAAAGCAATATCTCTGGGAAGTTCAGCTGCCTTAAAGAATTTGTTGCTTTTCAAGACAAACAGTTCTTCATTGTTCTCATCCTGCTCCTCGAGTCCCTCGGATGACAAGAACAAGGAGAGTGCATACTGGAGTGAAGGCAAGCGCTTCAAGGAGAAGGAAGCTTCAGCTGACAGTTCTGCAAGCAGCACCTTCCAAACCTCCAACTTCAACAAAACCTTCATGCCAGATCTACCAGAAGCAAACCACAACCTTGCCAACAATGGCTCTCAACCAAGCACCCAACAAACCAACAACCTCCAACCTTACAACCACCAAGGGGCAGACATGCTCTATGAAAGTGACATGAAGGTGGATAACCAGTATTACGGCTTTGATGAGAGTGCCGACGAGATGATTGACTTCAGCACCAAGTATAAAGAGATCTGTTTCGGCAGCTCCACTGACCAACTTCTCGACTCCACCAAGCAACTCTACAGTCCTTCCGAGCATCCCAAGCTCTATTGCACTGAAGACACTCCCGAGAACTACTCCGAAATCAACGCACCCTCCTTCAACATCAATGAACTTGAAACCTCTTTTGGACTCACAGCCACCACCCACTCCAACACCAAGCTCTACGACAAACCTCAAAAGACCATCCTAGTCAACCACCGATCCTCAGGCTCAAGTGAAAACAGCTCCAATCCAAACTCTGGTCAAAAGTCAGTCACCTTTTCGGAGATTAACCAGACACCCATGATGTTTTCGAGGACCACCTCCCTCGGCTCGGTCAACAGTTATGAGGCTCCTTCGGTGCACAGTAGTGTTGCTAGTGTCTACTCGCACAGGCCCAGTGGTGTGGTGTCTCCCAGTGAACTGCCCGACTCTCCTGGCGACACCATGCCTCCAAGTCCTTTCGTCCCTGAGGAGACCCTGACTCACAAGAAGCCAGTGCAGAATGATGCCGCCTTTGGGGTGCGTGAGATTGAGGAGGACGAAGAAAGGGCTGAGGCAGCCAATGACTCGGACTTCTCGGATAATGAAAACGACAATGAGGAGCTCTTGGAGGAGGTGATACAAGCTGCCATGCCAGGTCCTTCAAAGAGCAGCAAAGATCTCAGGCAGTTCGGCATGGGGGAGGTGGCAAAAAGTTTGTATGAAGATGATGTTCCCAAGTGCTACCGGTCTGAGGGCACCCCCCTCATCTTCTCCAGAAATGACTCGCTTAGCTCTCTGGGCTCCAAGGAATCTCCACAACGACCCAGCAACACCTACGCTCTGTCGTCTCTGCACCCAAAAGTGAAAAAATTCATCGACAAGCACGACCAGTACTTTAAGCTTCAACCTGCCATACCTGTGCCAAACAACCTCACCTCCACTCCTTCCGCCAAGACCATTCCCATTCTGGAGGACCAGTTGTTGAAGTACGAGGTGGAAGGCACTCCCGATAAAGTGCCTCCTCTGAAGTTTGACGAGGTGCAAGAGGTCGTGAATACTGTTTTCAACTGCCTCACCATCAGCCCTCCTCCCTCCTCCGCCAACCTCCACCGACCTGTGGACCCTCTGATGCAGCTTTCGCAAGCTCCAAATACTAACAATTCATGCCTCACTCCACAGTCCCTTCAACCAACCACCAGCCATGCATCCCTTTCTTATAGTCAACAGCCACTGAAACATCAACAACAACAACTACAACCAAAACAACCACACAAAGACTCAAAGCAACAATATCAAGAATTAATACACCAAAAAGATTTCAAACAACCACTTCAACAGTCAAAACTGCAACTACCTCAACATTTACAACAACAGTCAAAACCAAAAATACCTCAAGTTTTACAACAGCACCAGCATACACTACAGAAACTTCAACATCCGCACCAAAATTCACAACAACAGTCTCAACATTTAAAACATCTACAACAACAACCTCACCATTCAAAATCGCCACAACAACAACAGTCTCAACCTTCAATACCACAACATTCACAACAACAACAACTTCAACAGTTAAAACCATCACAACTTCAACAACAACAACATCAAACGTCAAACCTCAACGATTCTGACTCATCAGTCAGTTTCGACTCTTCCGACATTGAAACCTCCCCCCTCGACAACCGTCTGCTGCAGGAATGCATTGTTTCGGGCCTTCCAAAGCACAAGAGAAGAAGGCACAAGAGAATGCTGTTTGACTACGAAAAACTACGAGGAGAAAATTCAAAGGCAGACGCCTCAATGCACCAAAGCACTTCGCCCAAGAACCATGACGGTGCCACTTCATTCATTTTAGTTGTTTTGGCTTTTTTCAAAAGAAATGTTTGTACCTTTCGTCTTCTTCATTTTTTCATCATTTCCTAGCCAGCCACCACATCCTTTCTTACTCATCTATCTCCTGTCTATCATTTTCTTTCCCAATCCATCCAGGATTGAAGTCGCATGACGTGAGCAGAGTGGGTTATATAGAGGAAGACGAGTACACATTTTCTGGTCCCAGCACCGAGGCAAACAACACCGTTATATACCGAGGCTTGCTGCTGTCTGATGGCACGTATGAGGACCCGGATCAGCTCGGAAGAGTTGATGATGGAGGTGGGGAAAAGGAGGGTGGAGGTGGGGAGATAAACGATGAACTTGAAAAAAGAGATTATGAAAAGAAAGATAAATTTGATAGAAATGAGAAGAATGTTGATAAAGGTGGAGGGAACGTAAGTGGAAAAGAAGAACATTCAAGTGAACTTGGTGACCTATCGAGTGTGAAGGTGGATGATGGTGGTAGAACGACCAGTGGAACTAGACATGTGGAAAAGCAAGATGGAGGCATAGGAGGTGTGGTGGTTGAGTGTGGTGGTGGTGGTGATGATGATGTTGGTGCAGAGATTGATAGCTGTAGTGGAAGAAGAGGCGTGGTTGGAGGAAAAAAAGAGGTTGAATTTTTGGAGACTGGTGTCATAATGGTAAGCAAAGACACCGAAAATGGAACGGACAACGAGGCGGTAAGAGAAGGTGCAATTGCAACGAATGGCTACATGGACGGCGCTGCAGGTGGTGATGCAGTGGAAAACAGTGGGGGCTCTTTGAGCTCGCATAGAAGAGGGTCCGAGGGGAAGAGTGTGGGCAGCAAGTCGTCTGACGAATTGAACGTTGAAGTCGAAGCCCTCTCTAGCTTCGAACCCTCCCTCAACCTCTCAGGTCCCCCATCATCCCAATAACCATCCATTCATCACCCATTTGATTTATTTAAGAATATTTAATGTTCATTACTATTCAAGATTGTTTTTTTGCTACATCCACATTTTTTGACTTGTCACTTGACTCCAGACGTAAGCGGGACAAAAAATACCGAAATAACGTCTGGCCACAACTTTTACGTGACAGGGTTGTTCGGTGCCGAAGATGCTCCGTTTGAGAGCGGAGATGAGACGTTGAATGGGCCTTTGGAGCATTGTACCGATGGGGTGGTGGCCGCTAGGAACGGAGGCTTCAGCTGTAGTCACCTTGACTCGTCTTCTCTGGGCTCCGAGGGAAAGTACCAGGGTTTCATCGATGACTCTTGCCACACCGGTAAGGAGTTTGAACTCAACAACATTCTTTCGGAGTTCTACGAAAAAACATACAACAAGGAGACGGAGGAGAGCAGGTACCAATTCAAGGTGCACTCCCCCATCACCACCAGCATCTCCGAAGGAGACATCAAAAATGTGCGCACCAACGCGTGGAACGAACAACTGCTTAAGGATAAAAACCATTCCAAATCAAAGATTTTCAATTTCTTCAAAAAAGCCCTCAAAAAGAAGAAAAAGACATGAATTTGTCTTTCATAATACGTATCACCTTCGTGGATTGTATCACTATAAAATTCTTTGACTTTTTCCAACTTTCTGTTTTATTCTTTTTACCATGAAACATATTTATTCGGCAATGTTTTCACTTTAATTCTCCTATACAGTCAATTTACTAATTTTGCCTAATTAAAATTTTCAAAAATCTCATTCTATTGACTTCGTTCCAATAACTCATTGCAGCCTTTATCGACGGTTGAAAATTCTAAGTTGAAACCGCTTCTTACCCGACTCATTCAAATTCTAATAATGAACTAAACCTTTATTAAACACCGTGTCGCTTAATAAATCTTTACACATTTTTTCTCTTACTTCCTCTATAGACATTTTATGCTTAACTGAGACATGGTATGAAGATGCCACTTCACCCTCTACTTTCTGCTTTTCCCTCATCTTACTCTTATTGAATTGACTAGGTTTCCTACAAAACCTTTTTTTCCTTCTCACTCTTATGGTGACATTTCTTTCTTCCACAGATCTACATTTTCTGCTTCTAACATTCACTATCCTTCTTTACATTGTAATGCCTATTTTCATCGTTCAAATCTCCTAATTTCACTTTTATTATTGCAATCATTTATGGGCCTCCTACTTCCTCCCTCCCACTTTTCCTTGAAGAGTTTTCAGTTTTAACTGACTCTTCATTCATTCGTCCCTTTTTGTTATTTTAAGAGATTTTAATATTTCTCATCAAAATAAATTGAATTCCTATTCTTTGAACCTAGATAATATTTTTGATCTTTTTGATCTTACACAACATTATAATTTTTCAACACACACTGCTGGAAACACTCTTGATTATATAGTCTTTTCTTCTTTCACTAAACCATCCATCTCTGTTGAGTCTGTTACCTTTTCTAACCACTCTCTTGTTAATTCCTTATTCACTATTCCATCTTTTCCAATCTCCCACTTTAATATTAATAAAAGACCTTGGTCAAAATTCAATAGATTCTTTCATAAATTCCTTCTCCCAGTATTTTTTCGATCCTCTTTCTTTCTCTGACCCAAATTTTTTTCTAACAGTCTTTAATGATTCTCTTCTCCAATGATGCTGTTCTCCCTACAAAGAATTTTTTAGATTCCTTGTATCATTACAGTTTTGGTTAGTTTGATAAAACATTCTTCAAACGCTGAAGACGGTACAAAGCATGGTGAATAAGCGAACTAAGAAAAAACTGTCAGACTAACACAAACTGCAATGTTACAAGAAATCTTAAAACAAGATTGACCATGAAAAAAATTAATAAGCCTTCAAACTTTGAATTACAAAATATATAAGATGAAAATTAAAGAAAATTTTAAAATATAAAATCAAGTTTTTAAACTTCAACTTCAACAATTCACTATTTTATAATCTTCAATAAACGGAATCTAAAAACTTATTTATAGAAATACAGATCCAAGACTGAATACTTTCAAGTTTCCATAAAAATTGTGAAATAAGCTTAAATTAATTCAATTTTGTTCTTCATAACTGTGCTAAATGAAAATAAATGTAAAAAAATTGGCTTATTCATTTTTTAATTTTTTTATTATTTTCTAAAAAATAGGATTTAATAAAAATTTAAAAATTTTAACGCTAAATTATTAGTCCATCGCCACGTTGATATTTTAAAAGTATCTAAGCTAAATAAATTTCTGTCTACTCTTCTACACTTTCAAAAAATAATTTAGAATGAAATTCAAGGAAATTGACCGAACGGCCAATATATCGTGGTCTCCTGCTAATAAACATCCTATTTATTTGGCGGCTGCCACTGCAGCTCAACAGTTGGATGCAACCTTTAGGTAAGTTTTTGATAGATGGAAGTAAAAAATTGATATTGGTCAATTTTTTGTACTCATTAAAAAATTATATCTGAATTTTCGTTTCAATATTGAGTTTTATATGGTATCTTTAAAAATTTATTTTTCAAATATATTTTTGAATAAATTTATAATATTTTCGAAATTTTTTTTACAGCACATCGGCATGTTTGGAGTTATACAAGCTGAATGTCAGCGACCCAAGAAAAGATTTAGAACTAGAAGCTTCCATTAACCTTGAATCGAGGCTGGTTAAACATTAAATCAAAAACAGCTTTTACGGAAAACTTTGTATAAATTACTTTTCAGAATGTTTATTAAATAACTAAAATTTTTGAGTAAAATCACTATTTTCTAAAAAACAGGATTAACAAACTTGTGTGGTCATCAAGCGATGACAGCAATGCTGGCTTGCCTGACTTGCTGATAGGAGGAGCAAATGAAGGCAAGTTGTTTATATGGGATCCCAACCTGATCTTCCAGAAAAAGGACTCACTGAAGCACCTCCTCACCAAACACAATGGCGCTGTGGCCTCCCTCGACGTCAATCCATTTCAGGTGAGACCATTCTGTGATTTTTTGTGATACAAAATTTCACATTGTATCATTATATCAAAATTTGGAACACGTAAATGAAAATGACATTTTTTATGAGCAAGCTTAATGACAATAAATGTAGTTTTCGAAATATAATCCATTTATTTATTGCTTTAAAGTTCATTCAAAGCAACTTTCTTTTGCAGTTGAACTTGTTGGCATCTGGTGCAGGAGACTCAGAGATCTTCATCTGGGACCTCAACAACCCCAGCAACCCCATGACTCCAGGCTCCAAAATACAAGTCTTGATTCATTATCTAATTAATTTTTCAACAGATGAACTTATTAAGTGGCCTCGAAACTCTACAGGGTTAATGCCACTATAATAATATTCGTTTTTGTATTGTATTGTATTATGTTTATAATAACAATCTACCTTCTCTATGCATTGCTCCATTCTGAGTAAAGAAAGTTTGACATTTAATGTTTTATTATGTTAATGATAAAAAATACAAACAATTATTTAACAACTAATAATATTTCCAAATATCAAATTCACAATTTTTTTCCACCCCACCAAGCCTGAAGCCGACGTGACTCACATTGCATGGAACCGTCAAGTGCAACACATTCTGGCTTCAACGCACTCCGGCAACTGTGTGGTTTGGGACCTCCGTAAGAATGACCCCATCATCAAGATCAGAGACAGCATGTCGAGGGTAGGTGGGGGTTGACCTTTTTGTTTGGAAAATAGTGGGAGGGTTCGATGCGGAATGGTGTGTGGTTTGATGTGGAAGTGGATATGGTGGTTGGTGTGAGGGCTGTTTTTTGGAAAACCATTGTGTAGATAGTATTTATTGTGTATGCTATGTATCGCATCTCGGTTTCAAAGCTGTTTTCAAGCGACGCCACTGTGCTTCGTAATATTCGCTATTTCTTACACAAAAGGGCGTGAACCCAAGCACTTCCACCTCTCTAGCTCCCAATGAGTTCTCAAACACCACTCACGCAGATCAAGAGCAAGACCATCTGTTGGCACCCTGATGTGGCAACCCAGCTGTGCGTCTCCTCCGAGGACGACCACACCCCAGTCATCCAGGTCTCTTTTTTTCCTCTCTTTCTTCCCCATCCCTCCCTTTTTCCTTCTTTTTCTTTCTTTCTTCTTTTCTCTCTTCTTTCTTGTTTTCATCCTTCTTTATTCTTTTTTTTTCATCTCATTTTTCTTCCTCTTTTTCTCTTCTCCCTTTTTTGATTTTGTTGTCACTGCTGCGCTTCTTTCATTTTTTCGTTTTTATTGTCGTTGTTGTAATAATAATATTAAATAATATTAAATATAATACAATTAAACTTCCCAATCTTAAGTAATTAGTGTTCCCGTTTGTGAGAATAATATAGCAGTGTAATCTATGTTATTCGATTCCACCACTTATCATTTTCTCATTAATCAACTCTCAGACTTACCTCTTCTTCATATGATAAATTCCCTTATTTTATTGTTTTTAAATAACCCTCACGACTTTACTCTGTGCATTTCTTTATTTTCTTTTATTGAGTAAATTTGTATGCATTTTAAATTTCATCATGTTCCAACCCCTTGCGTGACACACTCAGGTGTGGGACCTCAGATCGGCCACGTCGCCTCTCAAGGTCCTTGAGGTGCACAACAGGTGCTTGTGAAACTTTCTTCACCCACCTCCAACCACCACCCAATCCTCCATCATCATCATCATCATTATCCTTATCACATCCCAGACCACCTTCACCACCACCACACAACACACCTCCACACCACACACCTCCATACCACACACCTCCATACCACACACCTCCATACCACACACCTCCACAGAGGCATCTTGTCAATGAGTTGGTCTCCAGAAGACAGCAACCTGCTTCTCTCCAGTGCCAAGGACAACCGCATCCTCTGCTGGAACCCCAACGCCATCAACCCCACTGACCAGGTGAGCTTCTGCGTGTCCACTTCCGTGTGCTTTTGTATGTTTTTGTACTCTTTTGTATGCTTCTGATCCATCACCACTTCTTTCACAAGTATCTTTATCATTTTTTTCTCTACCACACCTCACCACACTACTGCTACCACACTCAACCACACAACCCAACACCTTGTGCAGCTGGTGTACGAGTTGCACACAGGCACGGAATGGAGTTACGACGTGCAGTGGTGTCCCCGTCTGCCAACCCTTCTCTCAGGCTGTTCTTTCGACGGTCACGTGTCTGTGTATGACGTCATGGAATCCTCCACCCAGCACTCCACCTCCAAGGTTCGCATGCAGTTTCCTTATGCGTTAACTTTGCAAAGTTTTTGCTTTTGTCACTTTTTTGTCATCATGTCACTTCATCCTCTTTTCATCACAGCCTTCTTTCGCAACACACCATCCAACCATCAAGCTACAACAAACACACCCCCACTAACCATACTTAACTACACCATCACCATTTTACAAGGTGAAACTACATCACACCACAACATCTACACCACACACCACAACAACCGCAAACTACAACAACCACACACCTCAGCAACCAAACATCCCAACAACCACTACTACCACACAAGGTGACGGAGGCCTTCTCATCAGCAGACAGCCACCACGCCGGCAAGAAGCCCTGCCACGCCATCCTGCCTCTTCAGATCGCTCCCAAGTGGCTGCGCAGACCCTGTGGTGCCTCGTTCGCTGTGGGTTTAATCATATTCAACTATATTGAAGTATCATTGTTCATATACGTTCTTATATTATTAATTAATTGTTTTCCTGTATTATTATTTAATTTTATTTTTGTATACTTATTGGCCTCAAAACTCTACGGGGTTAATGCCACTATAATAATATTCGTGTTTGTATTGTATCGTATTGTAATTGTTGGATTTCCTTTTTGTTATTTTATTTTATTTTTGTATAATTAATTAGATGAACGTATATATTATAGATTAACTATGTTTACATATTTTCAATTGATTTTAAAACTATATATAAATTGTTTTCACTTTATACATCATCATAGTCGTCATCATCATCATCACCACAGTTTGGGGGCAAGTTGTTGACGTTTGAGAGCGTTGTGGAGGGTGGCAGTGAGGTGAGGGTGAGTCAAGTGGTGACGGAGGAGGCCCTGGTGGCCCGGGCAGCCCTGCTTGAGAGCGCCTTTGAGACGTCCAGTGTGACAGGCTTCTGCGAGAGGAAGATTGAGCAGCTGCAAGAGAAGGGACTCACGTCGGAACTCGATGTGTGGGAGTTCCTGAAGGTGTGTGTGTGTGCTTGTGCCTGTTGTTCTAGCTGTCCAAGCTAAGCTAATTTTTTCAATGCAGCTGTGTAGCGCCTCTCACGTAGGCGTTCAAGCCAGAACCGTTCATTCATGCAACCACCACCTTCCTTCTTTACAACCATTTCTTTAAACCACCACCATTTCATCTACCCACCAACATCACCAGGTGAACTGGGACGCAAGCAGCCAGCAAAGGTACCTGCATCTACTGGGTCATGACGCTACCAAGTCTGCTGCTGCTGCTGGTGAGGAAGAGGAAGAGGAGGAAAATGAAGCAGCTTTGCAGGTATCACTCGTCGTTCTATATTCTTATTTTGTTTTTTTAGTGTTGGTTACCTTGATTATATTCAGTGTATCTATATATATATACGTATATAAATATATAAATCTTTTTATTTTTTTGATATAAATGTTGAAATATAATCTCTTTCTTTTAAATTGTGTAAATTCTTTTCTAAGCCTCATTTCAATACTTCCAACTACATATTGCATTGGTTTTTTTCCCGTACAAAAGATCAATTAAAGTTCCATTACAATAGCACCAACGTCCCTCACGCGTGCAGGGTGGCGTGAAGGAGCTAGATCTGCAGGAGGCATTCAGCATCAACACCCGTGACGGTGGGTTATGTTAACGTCATCATGACGCCATTTTCGAATTAATATGACGTCATCGTGAAATAACATGACTTCATCAGTGTGAGTCGTTTTCAACACTGCGTATTTGAGGCTTTTATAAAACTTTAACGAGCATGGCTTGATGTTGATGACAAGGTTTGGTTTCTTGGCAGACTGAACTCGCAAACTTTTCTTTTTCGATTCATGATCTTCGTAAAGTCACACTTTTAGTCTATCAAGTTTACTCCACCTTTCTGCTACTGCAGAAAAGGAAGGCGCCATCACGGAGTGTCTCTTAGTGGGCGACTTTGAAGGCGCTGTGAGGGCCTGTCTCAAGTCAGAACACCACGCGGAGGCTCTGATTCTGGCGTCGCTGGGTGGGGAACAGCTGTTACAGAAGACTCAACGCCGAGTCCTCGATAAGAAACGATCGCCGCTGCATCGGGTACTGGGATGAGTGATGGAGAGGACTGACTGCTTGTGTTGAAGCTTGTGTGTATGTAGAGAAGAAGTGTTCGTCTATGAAGTGTGTACTGTGAAATATGATGATGCTGCCAGTGAGGAAATTGTTCATGAAATTCAAAAGTTAATATAGTTATAATAATTTCATAAAAGATACCCATTTCTTGCGCACTGGGCTGTTTCTCCCACCCATCTTTACACAAGTCACTCGCCTATCCATTCATTCAACCATCCATCCACCCACCACCCTTGCAGCTGATAGCCTCCATAATGAGCGGCAACCTGGAGGCGGTGGTATCGAAGAGTGAGGCTTCGAACTGGAAAGAGGTTCTCACCCTCATCCTCACCTACTCCCCTCCGCAACAACTCGTGCCCCTCTGCAGTGAGTGCTCGTGTGCTTGGATTGCTTGAAGTCTTCAGTGGTTGAAAGTGGTGGGCAAGCAATCGAGGATTTTAATCTTTATTAGCCCTATCTTCTCATCACCCTTCAATATCAGTTCATTGTCATCATTATCGCCATCATCGCTATCATCGTCATCATCATCGTCATCGTCATCGCCATCATCGTCATCATCATCACCATCCTCGTCATCATCATCAACAGCCACTCCACACTGACCAAAACACCCCTCACAGACCTCCTGGGCAGTAACTTGGAGAATTCCAGCGACCCCCACCTCACGTCGAAGGCTCAGATGTGTTACATCGTGGCAGGCAACGTGGAGCGACTGGTGGCTGCCTGGAAGCAGAAGGAAGACGTTGACTGCAAACAGGCACTCCAGGTGGGAACTCGCTGGGGTCAAACTGTTTGCATGCATCCTCTCAGTTCTGCTTGAACTTTTTTCATGATTTGATTCCCATTATGAGTTGATTTCATCTTGTAAGTTTCATTCTTCTCATAAGTTGACAATTTTTTTTTTCGAGCTTTTCTCACCCTCTATGCTGCACCAGGACTTGATCGAGAAGGTTCGAATCTTGGGTTCGACGAGACAGGTGGGTGTGGAGGGGTTGCAGGCGGTGGCAGGACATCTGCAGGCGTATGCAGGCCTGCTTGCTGAGCAGGGGTGCGCCTGCACCGCGCTCAAGTACCTCTCGGCTGACCCTTCCAAACAGGTTGTAAATTATTTTCAAACATACCACTTTTGAATGAGTTTTTTTTATCTATGTGCATAGATCTTTTTGCGTTTGCGTGTGTGGCTTTTTTATTGTCTACAGCAGGCGTTGTGTTTGAATCAAGCAAATGACCGTTTCGACTCAAACATTCCTCCTCCTTCTCCACTCAGACCAAGCTGCTCATTTTCAAAGACCGCCTCTACAACTCACTCAGCCACGAGCAACAACGCTCCTTCCCTCAACCACCTGCCACATTCCAGCCCATCAAGCTGCCCACTCAGACTTCCCTACAACGACCCACCGCCCAGCAAGGCTACAACGCACCACCAGGCCATCAAGCCAACTCCAATCTTTCCACCAACCATTTCCACCACCACCAATCACCGTCGAGCTTCAACCAGGCGCAGAGTTTTAGCGCCTCAGGAGCAGTTACTAACGGTGGTCTCACACCACCCCTCCCCAACTCCCACCACCTGCCTCCCACCAATCCACAGGGACCTCTCTCAACCCAATTGGCTCCGAAAACTTCACTTCCTTCTCAACAAAAGGTTTTTTTTATTTATTTTGTCTTTTTTTTGTTAAAGTGTTACTTGTTTCGCTAACTTCAACCGTCAATCATTCATGTTTTTTTCAAAACTCCATTTCAGGTGTTCAATCCGATGTCGAACTACAACCTATACAACCCTCAGCAGCAACAACAACTACTACAACAGCAACAGCTACAACAACAACAGCAACAACTACAACAACAACAGCAACTACAACAACAAAGTTTCAAACAACAACAGCAACAATTCCAACAACCACGTCAACAACCATTTCAACAACCCTTCCAATCGCAACTACCGCCTCAACAACCGCCTTTCCAATCGAAACTACCACTTCAACAACAGCCTTTCCACCACCAACAACAACAACAACAACAACAACAACAACCACAGCATTTACAACCACAACCCACAAATTCACAGCTTAACAGTTTCAGCCTATACAAGTAACTGGACATTCCTTTCTTCTCATGAACTCTATAGTATAGAATGTATAGTAGAGTAGAATGCCTTAAAATTTCATGGGGTTTATGCCACTGTACTAATATTTGTATTTGTATTGTATTGTTTTGTATTTTATCGTATTGCGTTGTATTGTATTGTATTTTGTTTTATTTTGTTGTATTGTCTTGTATTGTATCGTATTTTATTGAAGTGACATTTCAATGCTGTCTCACGTCACCTACAACTCCCAATGATTTTTGTATGCCTCTCAAAAGAGATGATGGTAGTAGTATATTTATATAAAATATCATCTTATTTATATAATATATTGAAATGCATTTGAATTAAATTATTTAATATATTATTATGGATATTA
Organism: Branchellion lobata; assembly: GCA_947562095.1. NCBI lineage: Eukaryota > Metazoa > Annelida > Clitellata > Hirudinida > Piscicolidae > Branchellion > Branchellion lobata. The sequence goes on from OX387248.1 coordinate 5,843,882, forward strand.
AAAAGTAAACTTCCACTACAACGCAGTCCTTCCAGCTACACACCTGCCCAACAAAGTCTGTTATCTTTCCGAACTTTTTTTTTCGTTTGTTTCTTAGAGCTTTCATTTTATTATTATTATTATTATTATTATTATTATTATTATTATTATTATTATTATTATTATTTATTCAATTTTATATCTTTTAGCTTTGTTTAGCTTTCATTTTTTCACACACAAGCACTCATACAACAGGCTACCCAGGCTCACAGGTAGAAGCACTCGGCACCTACCAGCCTCCAAAGCCTGCCACAGCCTGGAACGATCCTCCCATGCTGACTTCTTCCAACAAGCCCAAAAAGGTGTTGTTCCCGTCTTCATTTTAGTACTGTGGTTAATGCTACTATAATAATATTCGTATTTGTATTGTATTGTATTTTTTTGTATTGTATTGTATTGTGTTGTATTGTATTGTGAGAAGTCATGTGAGTTGTGGAATGTAGGATGATGGAATGGACGGTGGTAGAGGCGATAATGGTAGGGTGGAGTTGTGAAGCATTTGTCTTCAAAACCACCATCAGAAAAACCTTTACCAAATTCATCTTCACCTCCCCTTGCACAGGCCGATGAATCACGCAAGCCCTCGTTTGAAGGCATCCTGTACAACCCACAAGACTACCAACAACAGCAACAACAGCAACAACAAGCAGCCTACAACAACAACCTTTCACATCTCCAGGTGACCTTTCTTCGATAGCCTCCTTGTCAGTGTTTTTCCAAGAGGGGATGAGATGCACTAGAGATCACTACTTTGTTCTGCACCACCACCGCAACCACCATCACAACAATCACCGCTACAAGCCATTATCACAAATACCAAGATTTAAGGATTAGAGTTAATAATAGTAATAATTATTATTACTTGTTATTGTTACCATCACTACCACCGCCAGGGGGGCGGCAATACACCAGCACAGGAGCAAGCACAAGAGGTGCGCAGACAAGTGTCGGAGAGGGACCAGGTGCTCAAGAACGCCTTCGACCAACTCACCGCCAAGTGCTTGTCAAGCACCTCCAACCCCGTGCGTGTGTTTGTGTGTGTGTGTGTGTGTGTGTGTGTGTGTGTGTGTGTGTGTGTGTGCGTGCGTGCGTGCGTGTGTGTGTGTGTGTGTGTGTGTGTGTGTGTGTGTGTGTGTGTGTGTGTGTGTGTGTGTGTGTGTGTGTGTGTGTGTGTGTGTGTGTGTGTGTGTGTGTGTGTGTGTTTGAATAAATGAAAGAGTATAATTCCCAGCACAACCTCCAGGCGACGAGGAAAAAATTGGACGATGTTACCAAGAAGTTTGAAGGTCTTTACGACCTGCTTGCTGATGGCAAGGTTCGAGTCATTTTTTTCACCGCCCATCCCCATCCACTTTTTCCATCATTTTTTTTCTTTCTATTCATTTTTATTATTACTTGTTGATCTTCTCTAATTTCTCGGTTGAATTCCATCACACACCAATAACTCATCACACTGTATCTTTTGGACCAAACATCAAACACCCATCAAATTACCTTCAATTTCTTATTAAACCACACCTCAACCACTCTTCACACCATCCATCAACGACTCTTCACACCACAGCTTTCAGAGCGGGTGATCACAGCCTTGCACCAGATAGTGGCTTGCATTGCTGCTTCAGACTACCCCACAGCACTGCAGTACCACCAGCAGTTGGTCAATTCAGGCAGCTTCAGCGAGATCTCCAGCTTCGGACCGAGCGTCAAGATGCTCATCCAGACCGCACTGCAACTCAACGCCTTCATTTGATCACATTTTACTCTCAATACTCCCTCGGCTGTTGTCCTTTACCTCCCTTGGTGTCATTCTCCTTAAGGCCTCTGCCATCAACTCTGATCGCCTATCTTCGTAGCATAACATTTCATTCTGTGCTCTTGAGAACCTCCAACGCACGTACAATGTTTTTGTGCCAACCGAGGAGGCCGTTAGAAGATTCGCACTTTGTTAATGTTGGTACTCAATTATTCTATTAATTTTGTCAATTAATATTTTGTTGATTACTATTTCAATTAATTAATCATTTTCTTAACTTTTCTATGTTTTTCAAACAATTTACATCATTTCTGCTTTGTTTTCTCTATAACTCTACTTCATGAATTTTCCATTGGTTCGTTTTGACGTACTGAATTATCATATTGAAATGCTTTACTAACACTTCTTCATAAATAATTGCAAAATATCTCATTATTACAGATTACTTCGTCGATCTTATAATCTTCAAGTGACGTTTAAAAATATATTAAAATTTTTCTCTAGCTCACAAAATAAGATTTTTTGTTTTTTTCTGAAGTATTATTTTTTCAACTTCTTGAAAACATTTTTCGAGATTATTTGGATGCATCACTGGAAAAAATGAATTTCAAATTGCTACACGAAATAAACTAAGGATTGTAACTTATTTACCTTTTCTGTTACCTGGACGATAGCTCATCAAGCACCACTTCGTCTCAAGCCTAAGTTATCGGCCTCCACTACCGTTCTGACATTTACGACCTCTATACATCTATAGTGACTTTAATTTAAAAAATAAATTCATCTGTGCACACAATATTATTTTAATTTTCACTTCACTTCTGGTGTCTTTTTGCTTCTTGCGACTTCATTTCGAAGGGATAGCAAAAAAGCTACCACGCGTTCATTTTTTCCGAAATATTGGGCGCCTTTGCAAACCTTCTAACGCTTTGTTTGGCTTTTTTGAATTATATTGAGCATTACGCAACCATTAAAGTTTCCACTTCATTTTTGTTCTTACGTGCGCAGAAGTATCGTTCATATAACAAATATTTATTTAGTTTTGTTCGAAGTATTGTTAAATTCGATATATACTCGAAAGACAATGGAGTTTGGAAAGTTTATGAAGTAATCCATCACATCGTTCACATGTATGAAGATTCACAAGCCTTTCAAATAAAATAAATTTGTGTCATAATGGCTGCACACAGAGGGACGTTCTCAAGAAGTTTTGATCTGGTTGGTTTTCTTGTTGAGAAAGACAAGCACGATTTTTTTGCTTTTCTTGAGCAGAAAGTGTGTAGCCCTGACGGCATTCACTCCAGCACACCTTGCTACCACCCCAGCCAACTTCAAACGCTGAAGCTGTTTTTCTTCCTTGCCACTCAAACCTGCATCTCCCTTCAACACATCGCCTGCTTTCTTTCTTTTGGCGTTTTTTTCTTTCTTCAGTTTCTTTCTCACAATCTTCATCATCTGCAGCTTTTTCAAACACACCTTCACACCTGACGCCCTTTTCCCACCCACTTCCCTCACCAACCCTTCAAGTTCACTCACGTTTTTACACTTGCCCACCTTTGCCACATACCCCTCCAATGCCTTAACACTTTTTAACTTTCCTTTCTTATTTTGCTTTTTTTTATTTGATTTTTTTTCATTTTCGTTTACGTTTCCATTTCCATCATCATTACCACCATTCTTTTTTGTATTTTCATCGTCTTCATCGTTTTTATTATCATCATCGTCGTCATCCTTATTTCTACCAAAAGCATCAGTATTATCACCGAAATTATCATCATCATCATCTTCATTATCATCATTATCATCATCTTCATTATAGCCATTATCGCCACCATTATTCTCATTATCAACAGAATGATGATGATGGTGATCATCATCATCATCACCAACACCACTTTCATCAGCACCAGAACTTTCTTCCTTATGTTGCGCATCATTTCCGACGAAACCTCGGACAGGATCGCAGAGAAGGGGTTGAATGTTTGGGTCGCTGCTCAAAAAGAGTGAGGTTTCAAGCTCCCTATTGTAAGCATCAAGCTGTCTCTGCAAGTGTTCCTCATAGGTCTGAGTCCGAAGTGTCTTAGAGGTGGTTTGAAGGGAAGGTGGTGTAGTGGTGGTTTGAGGCAAGCCCGCTTTCAAATGCAGCATCTTAACTAGACACTTGTGTAGCCCGTCGTATTGAGCTCTGCACAGACTGCTGTGGAGTGGAAGGTGTGGTGAAGGAGCCAGTTGAAGTGAGAGCAAAAGCAATAGTAATCACAACTTATTTAGGGAAATATTATATACTCCTCTATATTTTTTAATATTATAATTAGAATAATGACAATAATACATTTTTAGTGACCTTGAAACTCCACAAGGTTAAAGCCCCTATGAAAGCATTCTTATTTGTATTGCATTGTATTCAACAAATTTAATACATTCTGAAATACACTTTTGAACTGTAGGATTATTATCAGCGTTGTAACATAAGAGCATGCATAGAAGGCAGGAATGTGTATGAATGAAGGCGCCTACTAGTATTTGGAAACTGCAGCTAGGCACACAAGCATGTAGTGCACAAAAAGGCCAGCTGAGATCTGCTTCTTTATGTCACTGAGTGGTTGTTAGTGGATGCACTTGTATGTGTGTAGGTTCGTATGTCTGGGTGTTAGTGGGTGTGTATTTATGTGTGTTTTTGACATAAATACATACATAGCAGCAAGGACACATAGATCAAGAGACTTGAGAAGCAGGCGAAGGGAGGTGATAATAGTGGTGCAGTGATGAGTAATCAGAGTGATGGATGGAAGACTGACAGACTCCCCACTGCCACCGGATCTGAAAATTGTCAAAAAATATATCTATCTTAGCGATGAATCTTGATTTTTTCAAAATTGTCAAAGCATATAATTAATGAAATTTCCTACAAGTGTCTTACATTACTCCCAAATGAGTTATGTACAACATGTTGAAAGAAAGTAAAGAATTGGTAAGGGTTAATTTCTATATACTAAGTGAAAGGCTCCATCCCTATAAATACCTGGGAATCAGATCAGCAAGTTCTGCCAACGCCTCTACCACTCTGAAATCTATGAATCTGTTGTGCAGTTTGAGGATCTGCGGTATGGGAAATATTAACTGTTTTTAATACTCTCATTCAAGCATTGTGCAACAGTTTTTAAAATCAATGCTTATTAAAAAACTGAAAGAAAATGGATGGAAATAAACTATATCTTATTTTATTTGAATTTCAAGTTATTAAGAAGTACCTGCCTGAAGAAAGCGAGAACCTTTTCCCTTCGCCATTGACTGTTGAACTTGTATACCAACTTACGCATCACTTGAACTTCTTTAGCCATTTCTCCTCCTGTAATCTTTTTATTTGTCAATTTTTTATTTGAGTCATCAACACAGACTTTTGACCAGTCTTTTAAGACTTCGCTAACAGATTGCATTTCAAATCTCGTTTCTCTCATCAATTGCATGTCAACTGTGTTCTTATTAAAAAATTCACCTATAACGTTTGGTTTTTTGAGCGATTGTGATGTTAAGCATTGCATTTTCACTTTTACCAAATTTGCAATTTAATTAATAAGGTTGTGATATAACTTAAAATATATAATACAAATTTTTCAAATACTTGAAAGTTTATTACTAAATTTTAAACTGTAAAACGACTCTTATGAAAAACCAGCGAAACCTACAATTCTAGATTTTATCATTTGGTTTTTACTTTTAACCATTGAACCGATGGAAGATATGACTTATATATATCTAGGCATAAAATTGTCTAAATATTTTTTTACTGAGTGGAAAAAAATTGTTTAACTGAATTTAATCAATATATTAAAAAAATTAAATTTTGGATAAACATTAATGAAATTTTTATATTATATTATTTAGTAAATAGTTCATACAATTGAAAATTTTAGTTTCAACCAAACGTTCAGAAGCGTTTTTTCAGTACTATGCTGAAAAAATATAATAAAAACCAAATTTTTTTGATGGTAATTGAAACATGAATAAAAGAAAAGGAGCTTTAGAACGACTCATTAAGACTGCAGGGAAACAGTTATACAGGTAGGTGGAAAGATTAATTAGAAAAAAAGAATATTCACTTTTTAAGATAAAAACAGAAATACACTAAACGTAAAATAAAAATACCAATAAATGCTAATTGCATTTTATAAGCCTCGAAACTCTGAGGGGTTACGGCCACTATCATAATATTCGTATTTTTATAAGAGCCCAGCTCAATACATGGAAGAAAAAAAAAGTAAAAAAAACAAAAGTATATATATATATATACATAATATTAAAAAAAGTTTTTCACGGTTTGAGAAAAAACGCATCTAGACGGTTCAAATCTAGACCGAGTAAAATTATAAATATTAATTATAATAAATCTGATTTGTGAAAAGTCAAAACAAAATATTTTGGCGAAAAATACAGTGAAGCTTGTTGTGAAAAATTAGATACAACGTGCACTTGTCTGTAAGTCATAAACGAATAGCCAAGGCTGAACGGTAGTCTTGTGAATCATGGTCGAACGAATCTTACAAATGTGTTAGAAATGTCTTGATTAGGCTAAATTAAAAAAAATTCAATAAGCTAATACCATTAAACACAATTAACAAATATATAATTTCGGATAAAAAGGACAAAAAAGCATCCACAAATTTCACTCCGGTTTTTTACGCCCTGCTAAAAAATGCTATCAGCAGTGAAGGCCTTTTGATGTCACTCTAAAAAATATGTAAAAAAAATTGCCCAAAAAACAAATGAATCATCGTCATGAAACAAGGAAAAAAAGATTAAATATTAGAGATAGTAATTCGAATCAATGTGCCTCTTTTGCAATTTTTCTCAATTTAAAAAAATGATTTACACAATCATACGGTAGACTTTCCAGTTATAGTTGGAAATATTATGAAAGCTTGGATTAATGAGTATCTGCCAGCACAGAAACATTCCCGCTTCCGAAGATGAAAATAAAAATTATATTGAATACCAGATTAATGTCACGCTGGTCTCAAACTAACATATTTTGATTACCATCATTCTATTCTTCTTCCTCCTTTTTACCCTCCTCCGTCTGGTTGCTGTAGGACCACGTGATCAATAATGTTTGAGGCTGCTTCCACGACACTGCACCACTTTCCGCGCATATGTGTGGTTGTTTGTGTAGTTCTTTGTGTGGTTGTTTGTGGGGTTGTTTGTGTAGTTGTTTGTGTGGTTGTTTGTGGGGTTGTTTGTGTAGTTCTTTGTGTGGTTGTTTGTGGGGTTGTTTGTGTGGTTGTTTGCGTGGGTGTTTGTGTGGTTGTTTGCGTGGTTGTTTGTGTGGATGTTTGTGTAATTGTTTGGGTATTTTTATTTTTTTATGAACAACGTTTCAATGTTTTCTTTGAATTTGAATAACCTGAGAACATTTGGAAACGCCTTTTTGAAGCTTTGTCATTTCGGTCAATACTTTTCGACTGGCTGTTGTAGTTTTAGTCTATAGCTCGAGTTCAAGGAAACACATGATTATAATAGTCATTTCCGATGAATGTGACTTTTTAAGGAGGCAATCATTACTATAGCATGCGTCATGAAATGACTGGAAGGCCTATTGACGAAGGACGATGTGTGAGTGTGCGCATGCGTACATTGCAGTACGCGTGTGTACACGCAAGAGCGAACAAACTGGCGTACATAAAGTGTGTCTGTGCATAGTCGCGCTGCAGTCGAGAGTTGAAATATTTTCCAGTCATTTGAAATTTTTGAAATATTCGTCATTCTTTATTTCGTAAAAATTCTTTTGCTGTTGCAAGTCCACAGTTGCTCTGCATTTGCTTGCTTTTTGCTCAGAGAGGTGTAGCTTGAAAAAGTAAGGACTGCTTGTGACATTGAGACAAACCCTCCTCCATCCCCCCTTCTTCCATTCCACCATTCATTCATTCATTGGGATGTACCTCGTACCGACCGATTGAAAGTCTTCAAAAGCGAGACCGTTGTTACATTCCAAATATCTACTGAAGGTTTGTGTGGGGCTGTTTTCGATCATTAATAAATACTATAGAATACATTATTATAACAGTAGTAAGGGTAGTGGCTTTAATGCCGAAATATTGATATAACTAGTATTTTATGCATACTGGTAATAATAATTTAGTTGTGTAGTATTATAGGTAATAGATTGAATTAGAGGGGTATTTCAAATAACTTAAAAAAGTGAAGGGAGTTTATGAAGGACCACATAACTTGCCACGAGTCGAATGAATAAAGGTTAACAAAAACAAAACTTAAAAACATTACAAAGTCATAAATAAAAACATAAATGTATGTATGTAACATAAAATTTAATATTTTTGTGAAATAAATGCTAAAAAAATAATTAAAAAAAAATTCAAAAACAAAATGGGAACGCAAAAGCTCTCAGAGCTGCCAATGGGGATAATTAGGTTACGTGGAAGGAAAAATAGGCGATTATGTGTGTCAAGCCAACATAACAGGATACAGAATAATGACGTTTGTGACGATGAATACGATTGTGGTGATGGTAGTGATAGTGGTGAAAGGGAAGAAGAAGAGAAAGAGGAAAAGAAAAAGGAAGAGAAGGAGGAGGAAAAGAAAAAGAAAGAGGAGGAGGAGGAGAATGATGATGACGATGATGATGAGAAAGATGATGACGATGCCAAGGACGATGATGAAGAATTCATGAATACTTCACAACATTCCTACTTTAAAATTCCAAACGAACTTTTACGCTTTCAAAAAATTATAAAACAAAAAAACGAAACAAAGTTTTTGGTGGTGGTCAATGTGTCATCAAAATGTTCAAAAAGATCAACGAGGCGCTACATAAACTTTCACAGAACCTTCTAGAAGCTCTGCTGCCGACGAGTGATGACCATTTGCAGAGTGATTCTACTGGATGGGGCCGAGTTCGAAGTGAGGATTGAGGTAAAGGTTTGATTATATTTAATAAATCAGTTTAATTTAAATTATTTGACTTTTTTATATTAGTTTTTGACTAAAAATTTTCAAAAATTTTTCATTGATCACAATAATAAGATTTTTTTGTATATTTTTGTATATTTCATTCGAGTTTCCTTCAAAAATTATTTATGAGTTTTTGGACAATATAATACAAAAAATTTGCTCCAATTTCAATTAAGACTATTTTCAAACTCTGCTGACAACATTGTGGTAGCTTTGATGTTTAATCAATCTAGAAAAACATTATATACAAAAAAACGATTAAAAATAAACAACAGACCAGTCCATCATTGATATAAATTGAAAATTTTTCTCTCATAAACACATTTTATTTTTGCACTGGGAATTCATAAGAGTGGCATATAACGCTGAGAAAAGACCCTTCTAACTCGGTTATCTTCCTCTTCTTCCTCTTCTTTCTTCTTTTTTTCCTCTTCTTTATTTTTTTTATTTTTTCCTTTTCTCTTTAATTTTTTCTCTTCTTAATTTTCAATTGCAGTTTTTCCTTCTTTTTCTTGTTCTTTATCATTTTTCCTATCTTTTTCTGCGTTTTTTTTCTTTTTTTTCTTAGATTTATTGATTTTTTCATTCTATTCTTTCTTTTCTTCTTCTTCATTCTTCTTTTCTTCCTTTTCTTCTTTTTCTCCATTCTTCTTTTCTTCCCTCTCTTCTTCTTCTTCTTCTTCTTCTTCTTCCTCCTCCTCCTCCTCCTCCTCCTCCTCCTCCTCCTCCTCCTCCTCCTCCTCCTCCTCCTCCTCCTCCTCCTCCTCCTCCTCCTCCTCCTCCTCCTCCTCCTCCTCCTCCTCCTCCTCCTCCTCCTCCTCCTCCTCCTCCTCCTCCTCCTCCTCCTCCTCCTCCTCCTCCTCCTCCTCCTCCTCCTCCTCCTCCTCCTCCTCCTCCTCCTCCTCCTCCTCCTCCTCCTCCTCCTCCTCCTCCTCCTCCTCCTCCTCCTCCTCCTCCTCCTCCTCCTCCTCCTCCTCCTCCTCCTCCTCCTCCTCCTCCTCCTCCTCCTCCTCCTCCTCCTCCTCCTCCTCCTCCTCCTCCTCCTCCTCCTCCTCCTCCTCCTCATCCTCCTCCTCCTCCTCCTCCCCCTCCTCCTCCTCCTCTTCCTCCTCCTCCTCCTCCTCTTCCTCTTCCTCCTCCTCCTCTTCCTCCTCCTCCTCCTCCTCTCCCTCCTCCTCCTTCTCCTCCTCCTCCTCTTCCTCCTCCTCCTCCTCCTCCTCCTCCTCCTCCTCCTCCTCCTCCTCCTCCTCCTCCTCCTCCTCCTCCTCCTCCTCCTCCTCCTCCTCCTCCTCCTCCTCCTCCTCCTCCTCCTTCTCCTTCTCCTCCTCATCTTCCTCCAGAAAAAGACGACGGGTGAGGAGTTGTTGGAGAAGGTGTTCGAACACCTCAACGTGCTCGAGAAGGACTATTTCTCGCTGTCGTACAGGGACAGTGTCGATGTCAAGGTACTGCTCCCATTGACTTCGTACATCACTTCTCTTACTTAAATCAATCGTTTCCTTTACGATACTCCTTAAAAGAATCACTCCAATCTTTAACTTAAATATCTTATTTATTATAACTTATCAAGCCTTGTTTCTAAGGTAATTTATTAATTTTTGTTCTCAAGTTCATATATTGAATTTAATAAAACAATTATTTTCATTATTCTTTTCAATAATTTTCAATTTAAATACATTGTTATTTCGCTATATTGCTTTCAAGTACATTAATTGATCACTAGTTAACAACATCATTTCTAATGCTCTTTCAATTATTTCACTTTTTTAACAAATGCTTTTTGAGCAAAAGTCAGTTTAATTAGTTGAAAATCTTAAAGAATTTTGAATCCTGAAGTTTGAAATCACGATCATTGTCTTTTGAGTTTATCTCCTGCATCTCAATATACACTGGCAAAGCTTTGTTACTGGTGTCATAAGAGACTTAGAAAAGATTTTTGAGATAATATTTTTGATGCGAAAAATGTCAACGAAACATATATAAAAATTATTGGGTTTTTTAGTGGTAGGTTTGGTTGGCTGGTTTTTTTCAGCATGACACCAAATCGATTTTGAATAAAAAGAAAAAAGATTTTTGAAAAGCAAAAAAAAAAAAGTATTGATAAAAAACATTGAATGGAATTTCAATTCATCAAACAAACTTTGGCGATTTTTCAACTCGTCTGACTCTGGGTTTCAATGTTGCCCCATCTGCCATTCTGAATGTACGAGAAGTTGCATACGACCAAACGCAACATGAACTTAACGGTCCGGAAAACAAGTGTTCTAAGCCACGCAATCAATCTACGACAAGAACCACGCAAATGACCTACAAAAACCAACCCACCACAATTAACCTACCACAACCAACCCACCAAAACCAACTCACCAAAACCAACCTGCCATAATCAACCCACCTCACGCCTCTTCATCAACACTCCACTCCATCACAACCAAACCACCAAAACCAACCCACCACAACAATTCACCAAAAACCTTCAACAATCAATCTGACCTAACAAAAACATTTGTGTAAGGCTGATTGCATACTAGTCAAAAGAGATTACTCAACCATGTGACAACCAAACCTCTCAACCATCCTCTTCCCATGCTGCTTTTGAGCACCTCTGGAGAGCAGGCTGCATTTAAAGTATCCTCACGCACTTGCCTCCATTGAACCCGGCTTATGTTCTGCTTAAACATCCGATACGCGACTGCACTTTTTAACTCAAACTGATTGTCTCGCTTATATCGACTTAGGGTTCTTAATGGTGCAGTTAAGAGCATTGTTTTGCATTGTATTGCATTGTTTTGCATTTTATTGCATTGTATTGCATTGTATTGCATTGTATTGCATTGTATTGCATTGTATTGCATTGTATTGCATTGTATTGCATTGTATTGCATTGTATTGCATTGTATTGCATTGTATTGCATTGTATTGCATTGTATTGCATTGTATTGCATTGTATTGCATTGTATTGCATTGTATTGCATTGTATTGCATTGTATTGCATTGTATTGCATTGTATTGCATTGTATTGCATTGTATTGCATTGTATTGCATTGTATTGCATTGTATTGCATTGTATTGCATTGTATTGCATTGTATTGCATTGTATTGCATTGTATTGCATTGTATTGCATTGTATTGCATTGTATTGCATTGTATTGCATTGTATTGCATTGTATTGCATCGTATTGCATTTTCAGTATATTCTAACTTAACAAAACGTTTTCAAGGACTTGTTTAAAGTTTTTAGAGATGACTTGAAATGAAAAAATACTGTGTGTTCGCTACGTTATTTCATAGGAGTTTAAACGAGAAAATTATGAACCACGCTTCAGTTTTGGATAATGAAGTCGAAGCGGGTGAGCAAGCAGCTGAAGAGTGACCCTTGCATCTGCGCCTTCGAGGTCAAGTTTTACCCTCCCGACCCCGTCATCTTGCAAGAGGATCTCACCAGGTGAGCAGCGATCAATTCATTTATGACTGAATAAGTATGGAAATAATTTTTCTCTTAAAAAAAATTATTTATTTATTTATTTTTTATTAAAAAAAAACAATAAATAAATAAACTGAATGAGAATCCAAAATAGCAATGCTAGTGGTTTCATTTGTAGGAATAATAAATAAAAACAATAAATCTCGTGTATATGCGCCAAGGAAAGCAACTGAGGCGCCCACGTTCAGTCAATAATTATATGAATAGATAAATAAGAGAACCAATGGATAGATGAATGGATGAGGGGATAAAAGAATGAAAAGATGAATGAATGAATGAATGAATGGATGAATGGTGTTTGGATTTGAATAAGCGTTTCATAGAATTTTTATAAAAGTTTTGTGCAAAGCTGAAAACACAATAAAAGCTTGAAAAATGCCTTCTACAAAAGTTTCATTAAATTTTAAAAAAATATTCAAAGCAGTCATCCAACTTTGAAATTTACGTGTAATAAACACCTCGGAACTTTTTTGCCGAAGCATTTCAACCACAGAATCATTACATAATGCACATTAGTTCCCAACTTTATCTTTCGCTTCTAATGTCACCCATAAGACCATGGGACAATTTTTTAACTAACTCCTTTTATAAGCCTATTTCTGATATATTTAAAAAACCTAAGTTGATAAAATGCAACTTGTTTTCTTAAGGCGGCGTTGTCACATCAGGGCTACTAGATTTACAGAGAGCCTTTTAAAACGCCATGGCTTTTGTGAGAGTCGAAGAAAGTTAAAGCTAAATTAATTTTTATTTTTTTTATACGATGAAAACTACTTTTTTTGATCTTTCTATATTTTTTCTACGACTTCAACCACATCATCATTCCAGGTACCAGCTTTGTTTGCAGCTTCGGAGGGACATCCTAACGGGGAAGTACGTGGGTTGCCAGCCTTAGAAAACAATATCTATATAAATATCTCTTCATTCATTTTTCTTTCTACTCTTTCACTCATTCATTTTCTTTCTGCATCCACTTCTCCATTCCTCTGATCACTCTTCCATCTCACTACAACTTTTTCAGCCTTTCACATTTTCTTTCATCTTTCCAATAACTCTTCCATCTTTTCAATAACTCCTCCATCCTCCCTTCCACTCCTCCATCCTCCCTTCCACTCCTCCATCTTTCCAACCATTTTTCCATCCTCCCTTCCACTCCTCCATCCTTCCTTCCACTCCCCCATCCTTCCATCCACTCTTTCATCCTCCCTTTCACTCCTCCACCCTTCCATCCACGCTTTCATCCTCCTTTCCACTCTTCCATCCTTCCACCTACTCTTCCATCCTTCCATCCACTCTTCCATCATTCTATCTACTCTTCCATCTTTCCATCCACTTCTCAATCCTTCTAATAACTCATTGCATCCTTCATCCATCTCTTCAGACTCCCATGTTCGTTCGTGACTCACGCTCTGCTGGGGTCGTATACAGTGCAATCTGAACTGGGAGATTACAGTCCCGAAGAACACTCCAGAGGCATCGAGTACATCAGAGACATCAGGTACTTCGGTGTATGTGTGTGTTTCTTCATGCTATTTTATTTTTCCAAGGTTTTTTAAGCTAACTGAATTCAAACTTCAGCATAATCTTTTTTATACCTTTTGTAACTTTTTGCATAAAAAGCTGGAAAAATAGAAAGAATAAGAAAAAAATCCAACGTCTAAAAGCTTATTCTCAAGAAACATTTTTCAATTCTTAAATATTCACTTGATGACTGCAAGCAAATTCTTTAAAAAAAAGAACCAATCGACAAGTCGATTAGCCAATCTGCTTATTAACCACCAGTCAATTAACTAACCAGCTCAGTAACTACCATTCAACCTACTAACCAACTAACCTACCAACCACCTCCACCACCCTTTCCAGATTCGCTCCCAACCAGAATGACGAACTGCTCGACAAGATTGCCGAACTCCACCGTACTCACAAGTACCAACAACTTTATCTTATGTTTAAATTCAAATTTTTATTTTATATTATTATTATCAATACAAGTTCAAGTAGATTAACTCAATCAAAGTTTTATTTTTTTTTGTACATAATTGTTTTTGTTAATTTATCAAATTGAATTTATTCACGAAGATTAATTTTTTAATTTATAATTTTTTGTTTATAAAACTTCAAATAAACTGTCTTTTGACTTTCTTGCAAGCAGCACGATACCCCTTATAGACGTCAAAGAAACGACAAAGTCCGAGATAAGGGTGCAAGTTTTAAGTTGCCTTCAAACCAATGGCATGACTCAATCGCTTTGGAACGATAAGTAATCATTGTTATAGAGATGTTAAAATTAAATTAAATTAAACTAAATTACATTAAATTAAATGAGATTACATTAAATTACATTGAACGCTTTTGAACAGTGTGGAATCAGCGCTATACAAATGATTTGCTTAGCTTAGATTTGCTTTGATATATGGAACCTCTTTGGGCATTATTTGCCGTGCTTTTATTTGCGGATATCGCAATGTAAATTGGGAAGTTATGGCTGCGAAAGGAGGAAGATTGCCAATTCTTTGTTTAATCTGTAATATATAAAAGTGGTGCTCTTGAGACAAACAAACCTGAACCAATCTGCGTTCAAACTACACCACAAAAAAAGCAGAAGATGGTACTTTAGTTGGACAAGCCAAAAAAGCTCCAAAAATTAAAAAAAAAACACCACACGGTAGAATCTGATGGAGTTTTGATGGAAATCACATCATGAAGCTCAAAGTAAATTCAAGGCTAAATAATAAACTAGTGTTTTTGAATAGGGTGTAATCAGCGTTATACAACTGTTTTGGTTAGATTGGACCATTCCTCGTGGCATGAAAGTCAAGAGTGACCAACTCAATGCACACAGAGGCAGCTTTTGCTTGCGTTTCAGTGCTCTGACTTACACTTCCTTTGATGGATGATTGAGATGTGAGAGTGATTGATGAAGTAGATGGAGGTGGTGCAGTGGCATAAAAGCCAGTGTAAAATGACTAATATTGGATATATCACCATGCATCACGTGAGAGTTACTATAGCGAGAAGTTGTTATTGTGTAGCTGGCTGGAACGCTCTCGAATAACAAAGTGGGTCATACGATTTATGGCGTAAACGTCGGCAATTTTTATTTCGACATCGGAGCTTGAAATATTATTCCAATCTTTCAACCACCCTCTTCATCGTCCTATTTACGAGCTTGTCTCGTTGAAAGCAAATCGTTTATTCTGATATCCTTGGAGCCCACTATCAACATTATTTTTACGCAACAGTTTTGAACGATGTTTCCATTTCATCTTTCTGACATCTCTTGAATATATATATATTTTGAAATTAAAACTAAACTTTCAAAAATTAGAAAGTAAAATTTTGAAAAATTCAAAATATATTTAAGTTTTCAAATGATTTCTAAGTCGTTTTTAATCACATAGTGTATAAAAAACAGAAGAAATCTTCATATTGTAGTCTTAAAGCTCTGAAGAGTTCACGCCACTCCAATAACACAACCATTGTACCTTGTTGAACATTTGAGAATCAAAATTAGAAGATTAAAAATGAGCAATTCATTAAAATATAAGTTATAAAATTGGTTTAATTTTTCAATGTATATAAATGACCTATTAGAATGATTCAATATAGTTGTTTTATTACAACTTTGCAAATAATTAATATATCTTGAATCATAATCTATCAAAATGGAATAACTGCTGCAATGCCTGCAGAGGTCAGTCTCCAGCGGAGGCAGAGCTGAGGTACCTTGAGAACGCCAAGAAGTTGGCCATGTATGGAATGGATCTTCACCCTGCTAAGGTGCTGTGATGGTGGTGTGGTTGTAGTGGCCTGGTTGTGGTAGTGTGGCTGTGGTGGTGTGGCTATGGTTATGTGGTTGTGGTGGTGTGGCTGTGGTGGTGTGGTTGTAATGGCCTGGTTGTGGTAGTGTGGCTGTGGTGGTGTGGTTGTGGGGGAGGGGGTTTTTGGTGGTACTTTAGTTTTGGTGATTGTTGTGTTTATGTAGCGGTTTGGTAGTTTGATAATTGTTTGGTGGTGGTCCTTTGGTGAAGGTTGTTTGGCGGTGGTCATTTGGTGAGGGTTGTTTGGTGGTGGTCATTTGGTGAGGGTTGTTTGGAGGTGGTTAAAAGCATGTTCTGTGCTAGTTTAATAGTTACTTTTTTTCTTGTAGTCTTTTCGATTTCGTTACAATGTTATTTGATAATCACAAAAGGCTGATGCATCTCTTATGAACAAGTGCATTTTGTAAAATAAATATTAAATTAACTGTAAACTAATTCAAACATTGTTAAAAAAATTTCAGCATTTTTTTCAATAGAATATATTTTTCAAAATTCAAATTCAGGATTCGGAAGGCGTTGAAATTTTGGTTGGTGTTTGCGCCAGTGGCTTGGTGGTTTATCGCGACCGTCTGAGAATCAACAGGTTTGCATGGGGAAAAATCCAAAAGATTTCCTACCAAAGAAACAATTTCTACATTAAGCTGAGGCCCGGGGAGGTTGGAGTTGCTCTTTCACTTACTTTGAACTTGCTGTGACTTTGGTGCATTCGTTGCGTATTCGTTGACACCCACTAAGAGACCTTTCCATGCAAATGATTTTTATATAAATTATTATATCACTATTATTATAAATTTTTATATCACTGTTTCCGTTGTTCTAATTTTAAATTTTGTTTTTTTTCCTTATCGCATACTGTTTTTTTCCTCTACTTTCTACTTATTTCTTTCTCTCACTCAATACCTCCTTCTTTTTATCCACTCTTCTTTTCCTCACATTTACCCTTCCTACCGCACAGTTTGAGCAGATGAGTGACACCATAGGATTTAAACTAGTAAGTCACAAGATGGCAAAGAGACTCTGGAAAACCGCCGTGGAACATCACACCTTTTTCAGGTAGCCTGGTGTGGGGTTGAATAGAGTAGAGTAGTTGAATAATTATGTAAATGGGAATAAGAGATAAATTGAAGTGGGAAAAGGATAGAATTTAAAAAAAAAACATTTGAATTAAAATAGTGTATAGAGACTCATCAACCATTGCATCAAGCTGTGAACAGCTTCGAGTTGAGCTTATGAACCTTCAGATTGAGAGAAGCGGACCCAAATCCTCAGCGCCTGGTGGAAAAGTTGGGAGCTGGTTTCCAGTACGAGGGCAGGACGGAGTACCAGATCCGACAGGCCACTGCACTCATCGACAGACCCGCACCCTGCTTCGACAGAACTGGAAAGAAGAGAGTCATTGGCTCACAAAGCGTCGATGCAGGTCGCTTGCGAGAGTGGAATGTTATGATTTATTTTGTTTATATTGTTGGTCATTGTTGAATTAGTGTATTAGGAGAAGAGTTGCGATGTTCACGGAAATGTTGGAATGTACGAAAAAAAAATTTTTTGGCAATGTAAAACTATATCACTAAAGGTTTAGTAGTGTAAATTATGCATTAGTTAAAAAGCTGGGAAAAAAGCTGATAAAAATGTTTCAAAATGTGAAATACCCGAAAAACTTTGAGATTTTTAAGTACCTCTACTAGTCAGATAACGACGATTATTCAAAGAAAAAACTCACGAAATACCACACACCA
>OX387248.1:5866680-5901680 GCA_947562095.1 Branchellion lobata
CTGTATTTAAACAACCGTCATGTTGAGATGTATTAATAAACAGCTATATTTTTTCATTAAAGTATTCTCATAATCCAATATAACGTCTAAAACTCTGTCAATGAAAAGGTACAAATTTGCTAAAAAAATATTACCTAAACTTTACAATCAACAACTTTCAATGCTTATTCATTTCTCGTCGCAATTCCAGGAATTCATTTTGCATATATTTTCTTGTCTGGCTTCTTTGTACTTTTCATTAAAAACACTCGGCATCATACATAATGAATATAGTTTTTATAAGGTTATTGACTTTTATTTAGAATAATTTTCATATTATTCAAAGCTTGATAACATGCGCTTGTACTTCGTAAGTAATTCCGAAGTTTCGGATGACACTTCACGCAGTTCGTTACTAAACGCTTTTCAACCACGAAGCCAATCAGCGCTAAAAATTTATTTGTCTTTTATACACTTAATCAAATTCAATCTTCACAAAACACTTCACAGTCCAAAAGCTATCGACTCTGTGTTCATTCGAGCACCCTCTGTCTCGGCTGAAGGTCTTGTTAAATGCAGGGGAGATTCTTGTTGAATAACCTCTATAAAGTAACTATCGCTTTGTTAATCATGATAGCACTATTCTGATGATGGTTGATCGTTGGCCTTGCACACACCTTCAAGACCATTCCTAGCTAGAGCCTGCATCCTTTGTACATCGACTATTTCTTGCGCTGAAACCGCAAACACGTCTTATTCTTTCCATAATCAAATGAAAATATTGAATAATAAAAATAAAAACATAAGTGGAAATTAACTGTTGTAGGAGGTTTTCAATAGAGTCTTAAAACCAAACTCCAACCACGTCCTTCAATTGTCCGCAAATTTTTTGTTTAAACTTTTATATTTGATGTTGATTATATTGATCTTTCTTGCGACATTTCCGAAACTTCGTGTGGTAGTCGTGACGAGTGAAAATAGTGAACATCAATCACGAAGCAGAAGCTTGTTAGCTTGTACTCCGTAGTGAACCATGCATTCTTTAGTTAATGACAACTTTTCGAATTTGACATCTTGTTTTTAACACGCCTTGTGGCTACTTAAGGATCTTTATTGTTTTTTCTTACAACAACAGAAAAAGAAAATTCAGAAACATAAATTTATAAAAAAACTTCAAACAACCTTTCAGACTAAATCTCAATTTATATCAACGAATAACAGCCATTGTATCAAAACACAGACGAGATAAGACGAATTGATGTTAACATGTTGTTTGCTGGGTCCTTGTGTCATGGGCCCGTCGAATGAATATTGTAATCACTTTAACGTAGGGAAGTTGATGCCGCTGAATCCTGTTCATCAGTTCTCTTATTTTCAACGAGAGAGTAATCATATACGTTGTGGTCATTATGTTCTTTTACTTTTCCACTTTCTACTTTTCAATTTTGCTAAATTTTACTTTCGTTTTCAGAAGATTTTGAAACAAAAACAATCATTTAGAATGTACTGAACTACGCTTTTTGTTTATGTTGAACTGGCGCTAGTTGAAAGTTCTGTGAGTTTTCGGTGCGGGCTTTGTGGCTTTATATTTTCAATTGACAACCAAGATCAAACGATTCCGAATTTTGTCTGTTCATCGGCTTTCAGCTTCCACTGTTTGCAAAATAAAAAAAAATGTGTCATTCTATTTTTTCTTAATAAAAATCTAGAATCAACAAAATATTTTAAAGAGAATATACATTAAAAAAAACATTTTTTTAAACTTACGAAACAATCCGTTTGAGAAATCATAAAAATTGTTGATGAATAAAAGAAATGAAAAAAATAAAAGAATTCATAAAGTAATTTTCCAACATATGTCGATTCGAAAATTTTCGAGGTGTTTTCGTAATAATTCACTGCAACCTCTAACAAAGTTAACTAACAGCCGTTATGCTTGACTGGGAAGTGGAATAATTTATAGCCGCCGCTTAGGCTGGCATTTGGTGCATTATTCAATACATGACGCCACCTCTAACCTCAAGAAGCCGCACACACCTCAGAATCACGAACCCAGTCGAAATTAAAAATTTTTAAATCTCACTCTTAAACTTTTCAATGATCAAAGCAACAACCTTTAGTATCAAGCTTCGATAAACGGCGATTCTCTTTCATAAAACAGTACTCAAATCACAGGCAAGCGTGAAAAGCCTTGATGAGACTGGGTGTGAAAGTTGCACTTTATCTCTAGCCTCCAATGAACGCTTGAGCAAAGTGATAAAGATTACCGAATCCACCTCTTACGCAATGCTATTAACTCTCTCGCAAAAGTCTCAAGGCTGTCAGCCACACCACCCCTCTTCTTCACCATGTCTTTCATGGCTTTTCATATCTCTGTTATGGAAGCCACGTAGTCAGTGGTGTTGTGTAACGTTATAATTCATAACTCAAAGTATATAGTGGCAAGTGAGAGTATAAAATGGCAGATGCCTTAAATGTGGTTTCGTTTTGGGGAATTCTGAAAAGGATGAATGAGGGCCAAGTTACAGGTCATCAATTAAACACTTAAGTAAACTTGACGTCATTTCACTACGCATTTTATTGAAACACGTTCATGCGTTCCGAAGAAAATATCGAAATAATCGTTGCTTTTAAATTATTAATTAACCAACATGGAGTGAATAGTGGCAGCAAATGGCACAAACAACACCTCAACTCCACTCAACAACACCACCACAAAAGTCTCAGTTCATACACCACCCCCATCTGCACCACCTCTTCCACACACCTTCCATGAACTGCCCCACAAACCTCCTCCGCAACGAAGTTCAACTGAAGCATGTTCCGGATGAGGCAGGTGTGGAGAATTATGTCGCAGACAAATCCACTAATTGTTCCGGACTCTTGCAGCGCAATGCATTCACGTGGGAAAAAAACAAAAACGACAATAAAAACAAAAATTATTTGCATTTTTATAGCTTCGACGAAGTGAGAGGATCTTCAGTAAAAGACCAATCGGAATTTCAAGAACCACGAAACCTTGTAACTACAACCACTGCAAACAACGCTCCTCTTTATGAACATTTGGTTTGTGGTTACGATCCCAGTGGAGCTTACAACGAGGAAAATCTCATCAGTGTTCAAGAGAAAAACTTGACCGACTCTTTCAAGCCCGATAACATTTACAGCAACAAAGTAACAAACTTCGTCGATTCTTCACCTCACACGAGCCTCAACCACCTCCAGTCCTCGTTCACACATCCATTGACAGATTTAAACTCAAACTACGTTGACTGTTCCATATACAACTACCTTAAAAGTCCTTTCTGCCACCTTCAGGACTATGAAGCCTATCCCAACGAAACCACACAGTCCGACTCAGTCCTCTACCAAATGCAACAGCAGCTTGCACGAGACTCTCCCCCTACCAGACAGACCACCCTTAACCTTAGCCAGCTCCACTCGTTGACTCAAGAACATCCTACCTTTTCAGAACACTGCTTCACCACACGATCCCTCCCACCCACACCTTTCTCCATGCCGGTCTCTAAGCGAACCATTTTCAGTCAAAAACAACTGGAAAGACTGGAAGAAAGATTTCTAGGTCAGAGTTTCTTGAGCAAAGAGGAACGCTTGATGCTGGGAGAGGAACTTGACTTGACCGAACGTCAGGTCATGATTTGGTTCCAAAATCGCAGGTTTGTGTGCAAAGGTTGCCTCTGGAGTTGACTCCAGTAGCTAGCTTATACACGCTGATCATACTAATGTATTGGTCAGCTTAAGTTACTTTGTTAAATTTTTTCAATCTAATTTTGTGCCTATGCTTAAAACTCAAAATACATACATAATATATTATTTCGAAATAACCTCCTCAGCCAATAACGACGTAGTTATTAAACTATCTAGATTTTCCTCTTGTTTTCACAATCTACTCGAACATTTTTGAACTCAGGAATACATATCATATTAAAGATTACAACCTTTTGTGGAGACCTTATTCAATAACACATTAGTAACTATATCAGTGGATTAGTAATAAATATAATAAAACACTCGTCAGGAGTCGACTCAAGAAGAAGGGGCCTCAGGATAGAGCTTATGGCGTGAAGAAGAGGCAAGACCGGCAGTTGATGCAGAGCTTGTGTCACAAGAGGCTGCAGTGATGGATGGGTGGTGGACACGTGGATAGTCGTGACGTGTTGGTTGCTTGCTAGTTGCTGGTGGTTGCTGGTTGTTGCTGGTTGTTTTCTTATGGTTTTTTAGAATGTTATTTGACGAAGAAACCTTTATAATAGAGTTACTTCACATGAGGGGTTGTAACAGAATTTCCACGTGAAGGATGACCACACTCACAGTTCCAAGTTTTCATTTCGGTTTTACAAATCCATTTTATCAACTATGAATAATCACAGCAATGTCAATTTCGAATCAAGTCCAAAATTAATTTCATCGCAAAGTATGCACTCTTTGAAGGTAGAGTTTTTTTTACAACGAGTTGGTAGCACCTTCCTCAATGTTTCGGTGTCTGTGCCTCCACCCGAGGTCTTTTTAAGGCAATAAATAACGCTTATGTGCATACTGCAAGTGGAGCTGATCCATTGTGGCTTTGGAAACACAACTTAATGCAAATAATGAGTATTTTTGTTTTAAAACATGATAAATGATATATTAATAAACAACAACTAGAAAGGGAAAAGTGAAAATAAAATGGCTGATTTGAAAGAATATTTTCTGTAAACGTGTTGTGTTTTGATAAACATCTTACTCAGAATTCCAACTAGACAACAGACACTTTATTCATTTGGTGTATATCGAAAGCAACTTTAAATTCAAAGATTTCATATTCTTTTCGCCTGCTTCGTCAAACGTCAGAATTACACAATCGATGCGAACAACACAACCTCGCATTAAAATAACGAAGAGTCATCATTGGCTAAATAAGGACTATTACCATCATTAGTCATCAGCATAGGAACATTTCCAACAGTGACAAAACCCAATCTAACCCATTAAACCTCACTATGTCTCAACACGCCACACTGGAAACTTTATCTCAACTTAATCACAAGTTAAATTGAATTGAATGACACAAAATTGAGTTCACTTACGTTTATCTACACTTATTTAAATTAGATCACTTCTTTTCTTCAGCTTATAATCATACCACACCACACCACACCACACCACACCACACCACACCACACCACACCACACCACACCACACCACACCACACCACACCACACCACACCACACCACATCCCACCACACCACACCACACCACACCACACCACACCACACCACACCACACCACACCACACCACAACACACCACACCACACCACACCACACCACACCACACCACACCACACCACACCACACCACACCACACCACACCACACCACACCACACCACACCACACCACACCACACCACACCACACCACACCACACCACACCACACCACACCACACCACACCACACCACACCACACCACACCACACCACACCACACCACACCACACCACACCACACCGCACCACACCACCAAATAGCTGGCTTAGAGCCATAATGACTGACAAGCATGTTGATAAACTTAATTAAGAATTCGTCAACATTCATCATTCCTCTTTTTCATGGCCACGATTTCAGCGTCAAAATTCTTTGAAGTTATATTTTTATATTTTTTTTCTTCATATTTTTTATTTATTATTATTAATTTTTTTCTTATTATTATTAATTTTTTTCTTATTATTATTAATTTTTTTCTTATTATTATAATGAAATTATTTTTTCTGATTTATTTTTTTGTTGAATGTTGGTGTTCGGTTTTTGAAATTTACTTTTTACGATTTTAAAAAGATTTCCCACCACGGGATTAATTCGGTTGAAAAGTAGAATTATTACTTCAAAGAAATTCATTTGTGTTTTCAATTTATTATTAAAACATTTTTTTTCTAAATGAAAATTTTTGATCAAAATTATTCAATAGTTTGGGCATTTTTCTCTAGAACACCCTCCCAGCTATAAAGCAGGTGTATTCGAGTTAAAAGATGACAAATTTAGAGTATGGAATGTATAAACCGAAATAAATAAATAAATAATAAAAAATTAAATTGCGAACAAAAAATAAAATTTGAAAAAATGAATAACAAAAAATAAATGAATAACAAACAAAAAAATAAAAATAGAAAATAAACTTTCGTTGAGGATTATGAAAAATAATTTAAAAACGGCTTCAAAGCATAAAACCGAATGCTGGTGCTGGAATGTATCAAAAACTCTACCAGGCTCCATGAGATTTCAAAGGTATCCCAAAGACAAAGAAAACAAGGCTCAGAAGGATTCATTGCATAACAAATCAATACGATAATGCGGAAGCAGAAGTCACCATTAAACAACAAAAATGTAGCAAAAAAACTATAAAAATTAAAAAAAATTAAAAAAAAACATTGAAAAACTTGATGGATCTATTCTAATCTAATCATTTGTATAGCGCTTATTTCACACTGTTCAAAAGCATGAACAAACTACTTTGAAATAGATGTCACAAACAAACATCGCAACAAATTTTTGTTAAATAAACGAAAAACAAATAAAAAGGTTTGTACAATAAAATACAAACTGTATTTTTAAATATTTGGTACAAAAAAATAAATAATACAAAGAAAACAAAGTTCATATCAAAACATAGAATGAAAAACAAAATAATTAAATAAACACAAAAATAAACAAAAAAGATTATCAGAACAGAAGGTACAAAAAGATTCCACAAAAACATGTAGTGAACCAAAAAATCCAACACTACGACAACAAAAAAACAAAAATCGAAACAAAAAAATACAGAACTGACAAAAATAAAAAAATAAAACATAACTAACAAAATAACCTAAAAAAAAATAGACAAAACTATTTAAAAAATTGAAGAAAAAAATAAACAAAACAAACAAAACACAAAACAAACAAACAGTCGAAGCATCAAACAACACGGAGACTGGTGCAGAGACAAGGAGGAAAGCAGAAGGAACCAAGAGCACAAAGGAACATCGCATTAGAGCCTCACGCAAGGCCATTTGACGTACCTCAGGACGGAAACGCCAAATTATGACGTAAGTGCTGCAATCACATTGCCTGCGTCACGTGAAGACGATATGGCGCACAATTGCCGCTTGATTTTCGCCTGAGTGTTTTGTTTTTGGTTTTTTTGGTTCGAACATTTGTTCAAAATTGCAATTTTATCCGGCCTTTGAAGTTTTTGAAATTTTTTGGTAGATATTTTTCAAACACGTGTCAAACGCAGGAGTCACTCCGTTGAAATAAACATCACTGTGACGCTTGCTTGCAGCCTTCCTAAATCTACCCTAACACGTGAAAGCAAATTTACTTTTGGTCAATGAATTAATTATGAGTTGAAGTTTTTTGAAAAACTTTTTTGTTTATTTTATTTGAATGAGTTTCAATAGAAAACCCCTGCGAAGTTGTTTGGCTTTCTTGTCATTTTATTTCTTTGGTGAATAACATTGTAATTCTAGTTATCGAAAAAATTTTTTTCATAACTTAAGATCAAAAGATTCATTTGGACTCAAAAATACAAAAAGAAAGTAAAAAACAAATCACATAAAAATGAAAGAAAACATGGTAAAACAAAAGAAAATATATAAAAAACAAATACAAAGAGCAAAACACTGGTAGCAAAATTCTAAAAAAATCAACTTTCGGCATCGACTTGAGCTTGGCTAGTTAATCCAATGACTATTGGAGGCGGCCTTTTTTATTCGATTTAACACAAATTACACCCTCATCGTTTTTCTCCAAAAAAATTTCTGTTTGCAAATGTTGATTTTTTTTTCTTTAAAAAATGTTGTTTTTTAAGCAAAAGAATACATAACTTTACATTATGAATAACTTGGAAGGAACCAAAAATACTCAAAGAACGACGTTTAAAAAAAACAAAAAAGCTAACGAGAAAAATACTTGGAAAGAATCGAAAGGTTTCGAAATGGTTCCAAACGACCAATCAAAAGTTCCATGTCAAAAGTAAATGTTCAAAAACGATGAACCTCTGTGACGAGTGATTTGGTTATTTGCCAACCGCTCAACTTTCAGCTACACCCCCCAGCTGACGTTATTCTGGAAGCAAGACGTCACATGATGAGGCTTGTCAACAATGAAGTCACATGCTTTTTGAGCTTTTTGAGCTCTTAAATGGCGTCTTTGACAAATGAGTCTGTATTGTCTCCACAAAATCGCACTTGTAAGCCTCAAAGGCCCTTTCGAAATCTCGCACTTTGAGGCAACAAAGCACCAGTGGCATGAATGCTTCTGGGGGGGAGGGGGGGGGGGAGAGGCAGAGTGAGTGTTCAACCTTGAATAGAAAAACCTCCTACAGAAGACATGGCACTCAACTGTCACTTTTGTTCCATGATTTAAAACACACGCTGCCTTTGTGAGAGTACCTCTCAAACCTATTTGAGGCCTCGCTATTACGCCACCAACGACGCTTGATGACAAAAAATAAAAAGCTTTCAAAAAAATAATGTTTTTTCTGTTGAAATTTTTTCTTTTAAAACAAAATTTGCCGAACTAGGAATTCATTCGAGTGAGCACAGGAAATGGAATTTTGGAAGACTTTGATTAAAACTGAACTTATGTACTCATTGTGAGGGGCGGTGAGTTTTGGATGTTTTCAAAACCATTGGAGTGAACACGCTTTTCAAATTAGTTTTTTTATGAATGAAGTTAATTTAAAAGTCTTTGCGAGACATGAAAGATTACGAAAAGGCTTTTCATGAAGTTTTCAAAGAATTAAAAGTTCCAGAAAATGTATGTCGGAATTAAAACTTTGAAATGAAATCTCGAAAAAATATTTGAAAATCATTTTATATGGTGTGATGTGAAAAGCCGTAGTCATATGTATTTTTCATAACATTATCATTCACAATATCTCAGTGGTAGTAATCATTAACTGAATTTATAATTGGTTAATTGATTAGTAGCAGTGGTGGTAGTAGCAATGTAAGTAGTATCAGTAGTGGTAGTAGCAGAGATCGCAGTAGTAGTGGTAGTAGTAGCAAGGGTGGCAGTAGTAGTGGTAGTAGTAGCAGAGGTGGCAGTAGTAGTAGCAGTAGCAGGGGTGGCAGAAGTAGTGGTAGTAGTGGCAGGGGTGTCAGTAGCAAACTGGGGTGTTTCTGGAGCAGGAATCAAAGAGGCATTCGATTGTATAAACTGCTGCTTTCGACGCCCCAAGAACTCGGCACAACGTCACATGATTTATGTTCTCTGCTTTTTCTCTCTCTTTGTTTTTTAATTTTTTTGTTTTTTTTTATTTTCATTGTTTAATTTTTTCAATTTTTTGTCTTCTTCCATCTTATTTATTCTTTCTACTTCGTTTTTGAATTTATTTTTGTTTCTCTTTCTATTCTTCTTCATATACTACTCAATTCTTTTCATCTCTTTATTCTGCTTCAGCTCCCACTTGTTCTTCTTTTCTTCTTATGCTTCTCCATCTTCAACTTTTCATCTGGTACTTAAGCACCTCGCAATGTTTTATTGTATGTCCCTCGCAGAATAATTAGAATCCGTTCGGCGCGTGTATCCTCAAACGACCCTCCCAGCTAATCTGATCTAATCACAAATTTATATACTTCATCCTTCAACTTCCACTTCACTTTTCCACATTGTCTTCCTCCACCTGGAAACCTTTGGAAAGAGCAAAGATTTTTCGTTATATTCCCTTGCACCAACCTACGCACCAAACATTTTTCTCCCAGCAACTTCGGTGTTGTTGATGGTTTGTTGTTGGTGTTGTTTGTTTTTGTTTTATTTTTTGTTGTTGCTTTTTTTGTTTTATTTTTTGTTGTTGCTTTTTTTGTTTTTTTTAATCTTTGCCAGTATTCACAAGCTTGATCATTTGCAGACAGCTTCACGCTGTTGACTGGGGTATCTCATTTCTTGTTTTTTTTCATTGGGTTTCTGGTCACATTTTGCTTTCATTAAGATCGTTTATTTTGTTCACTGCATTTGGCCACAACTACTTCAAAGTTCTCCGGGTTTAATGCCGCTATGGTGGTATTTTTACTTTTATTGTAATGTAACCGTATCCCTGTTTCCATACAGCCTCGCTTCCACCTCTTGTTCATTATTTTTTGGAAACCAGGTAGTGAACCTCTCCATAGAGATAGGGGAAACATCAGAGAGTAGTATTATGAAGCTTATGAATAAGACGAACTGGATATCATAGGAAGAAAGGTTTAGAAAAAGAACGAACTTACAAAAAGGGGCCTTGAAGTTCCTATGCTCTAAGGCCATTGTTTTGAACCGTGTCGTAACTTATTATTTTTTATGTTCCAGGTTTACTAATAGTTGTGTGGGTTTCAGTTTTCCACTGTGTTATCTTTATTCATAAAGAAAGGACCAACGTAGTTGGCCGTTAACTGCTTGCTTTCATGATGCAACTAACTCCACTCCCGAGGACAAGAGCTTCAAAATCAAACCAACACTACTCACCAGCAGCACGGCTTGCATTCATTTTCAAAAAAATTGAAATCTTTATGAGAAATTATCACTGAAAACAAGGCAAATATGTAAAATTTAACAACTCGTGATTAATTAAAAATTAAAAGTCACTTAAACATTTCTGGAAAGCAATCAATCATAGCAGCTTGTGGCACAAGGAGCATAAACTACAGAAGGATAGAGCCGATGGCATTGAAGCGCAAGAACTTTGAGACCAGCAGGAGAAGAGGTGGTGGTAATGGAAGGGTGAACGGGAGGGAAGAAGCTGTTGGAAGGTGTTTGAAAGGAGGCTGAAAAATGTTTGAAAGGTCTTTGTGGAAAAATAGTGTTTAAGAGATGTTCGTAAAATGGTTTCGTTTGGAGGGTGGTGTTCGGAGGGAGGTGGGAAAGGCGGGAAGGCTAGGGAGGTGTTAAGCTGAACGAGATTGTTAAAACCGTCTCGAGACTTGCGTAAGTAATTTCTGGTAATTCTCTTCAACGACCCTCCTGCGAGAGGTGGTCTCTTGTGTTTGTTATATTTTTTGTGTTTGTTGTGTTAATTGTGGTTCGTTGCTTCTAACCTTAATTGTGTGTTTTTTGTTATAAGTCCATCTCACGGATTGTTTTCTTTTTGTCTAGACCTTTTTCTATTTGTCATTTGTTTTTAGTCTTTTTTATTTAACTTTTTTATCGCTTTTCAACCACTTTTCATTGATTTTAGTATTTTCAATTAGTTTCAAAATAGCTTTTATTTTCCACATAATTGGTTCTATTAATTATTCTTAAACTCGAATTGAAAACATTCTTTTATTCATTTATCAATTAAAATTGTTATTAGTATAAAAAAATTAATTAATCATAATTTTGTGTTATTTCAACAATAGAGTCCTCTTAAAAACACACCCGCAGTGCTTTCTTCTCGCTTTGACACTGCTAACAAACCACAAACATGAATCAGTACGATGAAGTTATATGAAAATGAAAAAGCATATAAAAACTGATGGTAACGATGACATTTAGTTGAATTTTCATAAATAAAAAAAATAAATATTATTCATTTTTAATTAAAAAAAAACTATTAAATGCAATTTTGTCACAAAATTCATAAAAAACTTCATAGTCAACGATCTGAAGTGAACTTATCAAAGTTATTTTCAATTTTGATTCAAATTCACAAATGTCAGCTTGTTTGTTGTTCACAAGGCCTTTTGGAGAGTACTGCAGTCAGAGCAGTCGTTGTAGGCGATGCTTCGAAGACAACGTCACACCACGTGACACCAGCACTAATTGTGTCAATGGGAGTCATGATAGTAGTTACAAGATGACTAATAATGACGTCTTTTTTAGTGGGAAGATATGAGAACTATAAAAAGGATAAACTTTCTGAGTCCCATTTTTATCGTTTCTAATTGGTTGAAAATACCTTGTGTTTGAGCTAATCAACATTCAACTACGGTACGAAAAATTCAATTTCGTTTTGTTTTCAAATAAATTTAAAAAGTACATGTCATAATTTTAAATATTCCTTCAAATCTTTTTAAACTCTCATTGATTCGCCATGTTTGGTACTTATTTTTGAGTTAGTCATCCGAAATTGTGCAAAATAATCCAATCGATTTGATGTTTCAGTTTCGCGCTAAATAATTTAGACGCCAAAACAGCACTAAATAATCTCTATTGAACGTATTCCACTTTTCAAAAAGTAATCAGTTTTCTTCCAATAATCACCCACTTTCCACAGCCAATCAGATTGGAAATTCTTTCCAAGCAAAGTGCCTGACTCCGCCCACAAACAAAAATCAAAGTGCTTCAAACACTGCTTCAATGAACATTAGTAGTGTTTGCAAACCTGTCGATCAATGCTCAGACACGCCCACCGCATAGTTTAATATTCATGAACGACCTTATAAAGTGGGATACGCAATGTTCGGAATGAGAAAACAAATTATAAAGGTTTTTTAGTTTTGAAAACATTATTTTTGTTTTCAAAACTGAACCGGCAGTTGTTTGTTTCCAATTATTTCTTTGGAACATTGTTCAAAAAACACGAAACAAAACTAACTCAATTTCGGTGCCAAAGATGAGCGACTCGAACAAGGACCTTCCGACCAGAGGCTCCATGGTGCACAGCAAGATTTCTGCCTATCCTTCCGAGTCTGGTCTTCAAAAGTTCAGCATGCACCCTCTTATGGCTCTCAACCACTTGGATCCGTGCACCGTCTCTGCAGACAGACACCCATCCTACTCCAGCCCCAACTCTTACCAAAAGCTGCTGGAGTTTCAGAGCGCCTGGTGCAAGCAGTTTGCCTTGAAGCAACCACTCATGCCCACCTATCACACACGAAATCCCATCTTCAACAAGTTCGTCAACTTCTTTCAAAACTCTCCTGCCTACTACACAAAACCAACTGACTTCAGAAACATCTTTTCGTACTACTACCACCAGCAGCACTTCAGGAATCCCTACTTCCCCTTCAACAAGGGACAGTCTCACGGGGGTCAGCAGCTCATGAACACCCCAGTGAACTGCGTCTCTGAAGAGCCCAAACCCACCCACAGCTACATCGGCATCATCGCCATGGCCATCTTGAGCTCCAAGGAGAAAAAGTTGGTGCTAAGCGACATCTACCAGTGGATCCTCGACAACTATCCCTACTTTAGGAAGAGAGGACCTGGCTGGAGAAACAGCATCCGCCACAACCTCTCGCTCAACGATTGTTTCATCAAGGCGGGCAGGAGTGCCAACGGCAAGGGTCACTACTGGGCTGTGCACACCGCCAACGTTGACGACTTCGAGAAGGGAGACTTCAGAAGGAGGAGGGCGCAGAAAAAGGTGAGAAGAGCCATGGGATTTTCTGTGCCTGACGAAGACGATGACAGTCCGGCTGCTTCACCCATTTTGTCTAAAAACATCAATGCAAACGCCGTAGAGGCAGATGCGTTCGAAAAGAAGAAGGTGTTGAAAAGCTCGATCGATAAGAAACTGTGGAGTGGGTGTCGAGTTGTTTTGGAGAATGTGGAAGAGAAACAAGGGGGTGATGTGGAATATGTCCCAGAAGGCGTTGATCAGCAGACTGAGATGGTTATGGAAAGCATTGAAGAAATAGTGAAGGGAGGTGAAAAAGAGTGGAACAGGGAAAAAAAACAAAAAAGCAGGAAACGGAGTTTTGACATGGAAAATATTCTAAAACCTGACAAAAAAAACATAATTTATCAAGCAAACAACCCAGTTAAGTACTTCAAAAGTACATTGAATGAAGTCGAGTTCTTGAATGGAAATCCACAAAAGACGAACCACGAAAAAGTGAATTTTTCTCGTATCAAATACCATTTAACGTTTCCACAGCACGCGATGAATGAAAGATCAGAATTGTCGTTTGCAAGTTTTCATGCAGAAGACCAAACAGACAAAACGTTAACTGTTTGTGGTAGGGTGTCGAACGACGAAGAAAGAACACAAACGGATGCAAACCAAAACCTTTTAACAACTGATGCAAACCAATGCAACAACCAAAACTCAACAACTTCCATTTCAAGTTTCGAGTTGTTTAGAGCCTCAATCGAGAACCATTGGAAGGAACGTCTGAAAGAAGGAGATGCCAAAAAGCACAAAAGACGAAACCACTCCAAAGCCGATTGAAGTCGTGGAAACACACCACTACTGCAACTGGTTGCAATTAAAAAGCAGCCACCACCCCAGTTACCATTGGCCCAGTGACCAAACTACTGCCACTGTCACAACTACAATTGCTACCACCATAAACACAACTTAAGAAGTAGAACTGCACAAACGGATGTTGAAACAAAAATTTAAATGAGTTTGAAACCACATTGATTGTCAAACCGAAAAATATCACTAATTGAAACTACAACAATCAATCCTATTACAATTAAAACAACGATTATCCTTTCAACTACAACAACCACTAAAATCATTTTAACTGTTACTAAAAATACTGGAACTATTTCAACCGACACTGAAATGACTACAGCTAGTACAAAAATAGTTAAATCAGCCATAAAAGCAACATTGACAACAAAGACGATAACAGCCATCGGAGAAAAATTTTTAATAAAATGACAACTCCCTTCTCCATCTCTCACCGGAACGCACCTCTCACGCACATCGATGAAGACACCTAAGAAACGAACCCTTCTGCTACTGCTGGATGAAAAAAACACAACTAGTCTTTTTCTTTTTTTTAAATTTACATTATTGTCTTTTTCTTCTTTTCTATTTTTTCTTCTTTTCTTCTTTTTCTTTTTTACATTTTTTCCTTCTATTCATCACTCTCCTTCTTTTTTTTTTCGTTCTACTATTACAAAAACTACTACACCAAAAACTACTTCTTCTACTGCTTCTCTCATAATCTTCTTCGAACTGCGTCAAGTCCATTCGAACAACACATTCAACCTTTTGCTTTTCAATGAACCGTGCAGCTCGTTTCACGAATAATTCCGAAAGATTTGTATAAAAAAATCCTTCAATAAACCTCTTTGTTCTTTTAGTTGTAAAAAAAATAAATTTGTTCAACTTGATGCCTCAACATCGTTTAAATCAAGTCTTCAAATAATAAAAAAGTTGAATTTTTTGTGAAAGTTTAAACAAACAAAAAATCACTCACAATACTTCAATTATTCAAGTTCAATTTTTTAATACTTTTATTATTTGTATTAGTAATATTTTTAATCTCATATTATTATTTTTTTGTGAATACCAAACCACCTTTGAAGTGAGAGGAGTCAAGCGTTTTAACCGACCAAGCTGTAAACAATGAAATTTCAAACAAACACGTTGACCAAAATCCACAAAAAAATAAATATAAAATATAATTGAAAAACAAACAAGAAGAACGCCTATGCACGGCCAAACAAGAGGACTAAGAGGGACAAACATACACAAACACAGAGGCGACACACAAATTGATTTCCCTGGCGACAAATCTGAACGAGCACATAATTCGATTTGCAGCTTGTTTCTGCAATTTTGATGCACTCATAATCCTCCTCATCGCGTCCTTTGTTGTTCCTCTCGCCGCCGCAACGAGATTTATCGGCCTCCTTCGCTGCCTCGTTCATAATTCACCTCCAAACACCCGCTAATCGTTGCAAATAGTGTAAAACTTTTGAATTGTGGCTTTTTACACTCTTCTTCCTTTTTCCAAGGAGCCTTCTTGCTTCGCTCGACTGTCACCTCACGCGTTTGCGAGCAGTTGAGTGGTTCATTGGTGTCTTTGAAAGGTTCCTGTGTAGTAAATGACAGTCTCAGTGTTTCCGGTGTAAACCACTGCAGGAATCCACCGAAAGTTGCAGTTCCAGTATGCATCTCTCGTTTCCAGTTTTTTAAATGGAAAAAATTTAAATTAAACGTCATTTTAAACAAAACGTGACTTTCAACATGCTGATCATGTTGTTTTTGGCGTTGTTTTTGTTAAAAAATGGAGAAAAGAAAAAAGAACATAAAGAATTTGAAAAACAATAAAAAGCAGAAACAACAACAACAACAACAACAACAAAAACAACAACAACAACAACAACAAAAACAACAACAACAACAACAACAAAAACAACAACAACAACAACAACAACATGGCATCAGGATTGAACTAATTTGCCTTGACACTTAAATAGAACCCAAATACTTCGCCACTTGTCGTTCTCAAGTCCGCTTTGTGGCAACTTCTAATAATAACCTTCCATCCTCCTCCCTTCTCTTATGCAACCATCCCACGCAACCATTCTATACATCTCCCCATGTAACCACCATTCCTGGCAGTGTTTGTTTTCAATGTTGTGGTAGGTTATTAGGGGAAGGTGAGAGGCCCGTTTGTGATTTAATAAATTAAATAAATTTGAGTTTGAAAAATGATTTTATAACTTTGAAATTATTCATTCAATTTACAAAAAGTTAGTTAATGCTGCCCGTACTTTTCAAAAACTTTTTTTTTTTAATTTGGATGATGTAAGTTTAGTAGAAGTAGGCCTTTGAATCTAAGCAAAAATACTTCTCCGATGAAGACAGAATGTTCCAAAAAATGATATTTGGAAGCTCTGAGCAGGAGAGCATTGAAGGAAATGTCTCGAGAGACCGTGGTGGGAGTGAAAAAGACAAATTGAGTAATACAAGCAAAACACCTCTTTCGTACACATATATAACCATAAAAATATGTGTTTGTGAACATACATAAAAGTAAATACATATATGCATACACATGGACCCATGCGCACACGCGCACACACACACACACACACACACACACACACACACACACACACACACACACACACACACACACACACACACACACACACACACACACACACACACACACACACACACAACACACACACACACACACACACACACACACACACACACACACACACACACACACACACACACACACACACACACACACACACACACACACACACACACACACACACACACAAACACACACACACACACACACACACACACACACTCACACACACACACACACACACACACACACACACACACACACACAAACACACACACACAAGCAAAAGCTTCCGATTATAAGTGACCATTGTCAACCAATTAAGCAGCATATAGGCGTTCAAACATTCCGTTTATTATGCAAAGATCATCATCATCACCATCACCATAATCATCATCTTCATCCTTACCATCCTCACCTCAACCAACCACACCATCCTTACCATCATCACTACCAACGTATATTTATTTTTCTTTCGAATTTTCCAAAAATACCCTCACAAACAACATCAATCACCACCACCAAAAATATTTTCCACAAAAGACCAACATTCTTTATAACCTTCCTCGCTCAACCTCCCGCGAAGCCACCAAGCTCTTGTGTTGGTTTGGATTTTTTTTTGTTTTACTGTTTTTATTGTGTTTTCTTTCTTGTTTTATGTAAGTTTTTACTGTATTTTTTATATAGCTTTGATTGTATAATATTATTTATTCTTATATTGCGTATTATCTTTTTTCATTCCATTTTTTGTATTTCATTGCGTTTTGTCGCATTGCATTGTAATTTTCAACATTTTATTGCATTGTGTCGTAATGTTGTGTATTGTCGTCTCTTGTATTTTTTTATCGCGTGTTGAATTGTTATTGTATTTTATTGTATTTTCACGCATTGTATGTTGCGTGTCGAAGTGTTCCAGCGCATTCCACCGACTGGGAAGGAGGATAATGAAAGGCATCCCTAGGTGCTTATTATCAATCAAAACCCTCTGAGTCCGTGTGGTTATGAATACTGCTTCAAAATTTCCACGGTATTCAATTCGCAATCAACTCTCAGAAATTATGAGTTTCAAATTCAAATTTTTTCAGAATTAATTTCAAAATTCGCTTTTAACACTGATTTGGAATTTGTTACTTTCAGGCATCAAGCTGTGCCATCACTCTTTGACAACACACACTCAGTCAATCGGCTCTTATTTACTGCCGCTTTCGAATGCTTCCACTGCATGCCTCCACTCAATACTTATTTATTAATGTAGTTAAATTGAATCTTGTTTTCTAAATTAACTTAGAATAACGCCTTCTTGAGGTGTGAATGTGCAGTTCCCAGGTGGAAGGTCTGCTAATCCAATCACGTCGTGTGTACAGCAGTAATTAAATAAAGCTCCAAATTCATACACTAGTTTTGTCGGATTATCGTGAAGAATGTGTCGATTCATTAACACCTGCACACTTTGTCAACACGTGCCTCTAGTCCATTCTTGCCCCTCCTCTCTCCTTCCCACCTTTCAATACCCTCCCCACCCCATCCTCTCATCTCCTTCCCCACCCTTCCAGTTCTGATCCTTCAGACCCCGCTCTATCTCCTTCTTCCCTTCATCACACTTTCTCTTTTACATTTCTTTTATTCCTCTTTGTACTACTCATCCATTTTTCTTTCCTCTTCTTATCATTCTTTCATTCTTATTTTGTTCTCCTCTTCATCTTCCATTCTTCCTTCATTCCTCCTCCACTCTTCTTTCATTTTTCCCCCATTTTTCCTTCATTCCTCCTCCATTCTTCCTTCATTCCTCCTCCATTCTTCCTTCATCCCCCCTCCATTCTTCTTTCATTCTTTCATTTTTCCATTCTTCCTCCATCCCTTCTCAATTTTTTCCTCTATTCCTCCTCTATTCCTCTTCCATTCTTCCTCCATTCCTCTACCATTCCTCCTCTATTCCTCTTCCATTCTTCCTCCATTCCTCTACCATTCCTCCTCCATTCTTCTTCCATT
The DNA here is from genome assembly GCA_947562095.1 of Branchellion lobata. Classification (NCBI taxonomy): domain Eukaryota; kingdom Metazoa; phylum Annelida; class Clitellata; order Hirudinida; family Piscicolidae; genus Branchellion; species Branchellion lobata. Next base: position 5,885,379 of record OX387248.1, read on the forward strand.
CCTCCTCCATTCCTTCTCCATTCATCCTCCCTTCTTTCCACTATAGTAATATTCGTATTTGTTTTGTTTTGTATTCTTCTTCTATTCTTTTATTTTCTTCCTCCTTTTCAAATCACTTTTCTTTTTTCCATTAATAGTTTCTGCCTATTAAGCACTTTTGTAGGCATCCAGCAACAACCCTTGAAACCCTTTTGCCGTTGTGATCCTTCTTCCACTTCCACACACAAATAAGTTAGTTAAAAGTACTAAAGAAGCAAAAGACCTCAGTTCTATTCGGTACCCACTTGGTATTCCTGATTGTGTGGTTCGATGAGGGTCATGGAGACCATGGCATATTCTGAAGGGTTCGCTTGAATGGTGCTAATCAACATGACGTCCAATTGTAAAACCACCAACAAATGCACCAGCGTGCCACTCTTGAAAGTTATAAATAAGAGAAAAAAGTCAAGAACTCGATACAGAGCCGAAACACCCACAGAATGAGTGCTAAGTGCAAATTACCTGATGTATGGTTTTCGATTTGTTGTATTAACATTTCGTAACATTCAAAATAGTTTCTAATTTGAACTGTAAAATTTGTAACGGTTGCGTGGAGTTGATGTATATAACAATTACTTTCAGAAAAAAAAACCGTGTGTATCTCCAAAAGAAGACAAAGAAGAAGAAGAAGAAGAAGAAGAAGAAGAAGAAGAAGAAGAAGAAGAAGAAGAAGAAGAAGAAGAAGAAGAAGAAGAAGAAGAAGAAGAAGAAGAAGAAGAAGAAGAAGAAGAAGAAGAAGAAGAAGAAGAAGAAGAAGAAGAAGAAGAAGAAGAAGAAGAAGAAGAAGAAGAAGAAGAAGAAGAAGAAGAAGAAGAAGAAGAAGAAGAAGAAGAAGAAGAAGAAGAAGAAGAAGAAGAAGAAGAAGAAGAAGAAGAAGAAGAAGAAGAAGAAGAAGAGGAAGAAGAAGAAGAAGAAGAAGAAGAAGAAGAAGAAGAAGAAGAAGAAGAAGAAGAAGAAGAAGAAGAAGAAGAAGAAGAAGAAGAAGAAGAAGAAGAAGAAGAAGAAGAAGATAATTTGTTTTTATTTTCCTTTATTTAATTCTTTTATTTAATTTTTAATTTTTCACAATAGATTAATAATAGACGTTTTTGAGTGCCCTCGAAACTCTATGGGGTTGATGCCACTATAATAATATTCGTTTTTGTATTGTATTGTAAGAAGAAGAAGAAGAAGATGATGATGATGATGATGATGATGATGATGATGATGATGATGATGATGATGATGATGATGATGATGATGATGATGATGATGATGATGATGATGATGATGATGATGATGATGATGATGATGATGATGATGCTGATGATGATAATGAAAAATGATAATAATATTGAAAAGAATAAAAAAATATGATGATGATGATAAAGAAAAAGAAAGAGAAGAAGAAAGAGAAGAAGAAAGAGAAGAAGAAAGAGAAGAAGAAAAAGAAGAAGAAAGAGAAGAAGAAAGAGAAGAAGAAAGAGAAGAAGAAAGAGAAGAAGAAAGAGAAGAAGAAAGAGAATAAGTAGTTGGAGAAGCTAGTGGCAGTCGAATCACGTAGGTTACAATGTTAAATGCAAGCGCTTATCAATAATTACTGAGCGGTTTGAGGAGGAGAAGGCGATATTAATAGTTGCCATTGCTTTCGCTGATGTTGCTATTCTTCATGGTCAGAGGAGTGATGGGAAGTAGATGAAATGGTCTAATTTAAAAAAGAAATTAAATTAAAACCACGCTGGTTTCATTCGATTAATGAGTCGACGGAAAAAAAATTTAAAATGACAATTACGATGTAAAAATGGAAAAATATTCAAAATATTTAGTTAATTAGTGGCATTTTTATAAAAATTCTTAAAAGTCGCTTTAAAATCTTCTAAGATTAATGGCCATTGGTTGATGAAAATATCTCGTGAGAATCAGACGATTTAAGCACACTTTCAATATGATTTTTGCAAATTTTTCATCACGAACTTATTTATAAGCCGATTAACCATTCCATTTAATTTTAAAGTTTATTTTTTGAATTATAAAAAAATAATTTTATTCTCCAAATAAGCACTTTTCAAAAATTTTGTTTGAAAATATTTTTGCATTTATTTTATTTAATTAGCTTTTGACCTGGCAAATTTTCTACATAATAAAATTTGATAAGTTCCATTAAGTTTAGTGTTTGTGGAGGGTGGCAAATGCATTCGAATAAGCACATGTGAAGGGTGGTAGCGGTTTTTTGTGATAGTGTGACGTAGACTGAAAAAAGTGCGCTTAATATGTTAAAAAGTTCTTCCAAATGACATTAAAGAATTGGCGAAGCTTTTCGCTTTAGGTTCTGGCTCCATGGGTGTAAAAAAACTAGCGACACAAATGAGCAGAATGTCAAACTTTTGATTGAAATCGTGCCGAACGAGTTTGAGTCAAAACAACCTAATCATCATTCATCATCACTGCAGTGACTGATGAGGTGGTAGGTGCAAGCATGATGACACATGAAGCTCTTTCAAGCCTAATTCAATAGACTTGTTCTCTGCTAGCACTTATCTAGTACGCAGAATGAAACAAGAAACAGCCTATTGTGACGTTCAAACATAGCATTGTGTTTTCGAATGTGTTGGTTCTAATTGAATCCATTTCTAATCTAATCTAATCCGATTGAATTGTCTTAGTTGAAACCAGCTTTTCATTGAAGTTGAGTAAGTAGATATATGATTATGGAAAAAAAAAGGATTGAGTAGACGGCACTCGATAGAGATGTTTTAGGTGGAAAAGAAACAACAGAATTTTAACAAATTTATAAAAAGAATAATGTGCACAACACAAGCACACAAACGTTTGAGGTTTGTTAAAAGTTAAAGATAAAAACTAACTCAAAAATTAGCATAGGGAGAATTAAACTGAGTGAAATATAAACTCAATTTAACTAAAAAAGAGTTCTACTGGTCTTCTTAACCATTTTCATTTGTCTATTCTTCATTGTTTTTAATATACTTATAAAAAGGTATCAGTCAATCTCACAGATGTTGTGACTTGAGATTTTATAGTGTTTTGTTGAAAAAATACTTTAAATAGATGGGAAATAATTTTTAATAATGAATGGATTGAAATAAAAAAATTTGACGTGCCAAAAAAATTTGTCATAAAATCCATCTCTCTTTTCTTACGAGTTATCTTCAAACTGGTTAGAAAATAACCCTATAATGTCAACATTGACCTTTTTTTACAAAATGAAGAATTTGAAAAAACTATCAAAACAGAAAGGTGCTTGTACATTGTCAAGCAGAACTGGCTTGTGACACACAAGCTAGTAGGGTGTTTTCCAGAAGTGTCTGCAACTCAGTGTTTGTTCAAAGTTCAAAAGCCCGCCGGAAAAATACCAACGTACCTCAAAACTGATTTAGGTTCAAACAATAGTTCATTCAACTACAATACCAGTAAGTTGTTCAGATTCAGTTGTTTTAAAAATAATTCACTGATACTAATTATATTTTTTAGTAAAGCATTTCAAACAACGTCTGCTGAACTCCATTTTGTTGAAACATTTGAAAAGTTATAGTTTATTTGAAAAGAAAAATGATTTAAAAGAGTTTTAGTTAAATAAAGTGAATAAAAACAAAAATATGAATCATGAAACACAACACAGTTATTCAGGATTGAGAATTTTTTGCTTTGTTGGATTCGAGGTGGTGGGATTTAATGATGTCATTGAGATATTGGAGAACATTTTTACAGGCTGAAATGACAATTTGCATCGGAGGGCTGTTTTTCAAACTTTCATTTGTAGAAATTTTTTTGCCACCACTGGTGATTGCACCAGCTACCTCCTGAGTGTCTTCCACAGCTACCAAATCATCCAGCCCAAAAGCAGAAATCATGACAAACTGGTTAGTGAAGGGCAGTAAGGCATACACATCGACCCCATCCTCATCCTCTTTCACCTCATCCCACGTCACATCAACAAGCCTTGTTCCATTCACAATACTACTCGTGCAACTGCATACAACTCCTGTGTGAAAAGATTGTTGATTTCAAATTTGAGCACTCAACTTATTTGAGATAAATCATGCAAGTAGGAGTACCGATGATGCATTAGAAGCATTAAAATTACTATAAAAAATAATTTACATTAAATAAGTTATACAGCAATATTGGAATGGCATTATGGATGTATTTCATGCTTAGTTATGGCTAAACCATCACTATAACCCCTCATTTGGATGCCTGCATCAATGAGAGCTAGAGAAGCAGCATTGATTGCTACTGAAATATCACTTCCATCCGACTGGAGCACCTAAAAAGATTTTTGAAAAAATTGAAAATATTTTTTAATGGTTATGAAAAACCTGAAAATTTGAGTTTCAGATGGATTCAATTTATATAGAACTACCAATAGGTAACAAAAAAAAATTTTAGACAAAAGTTCAACATGAATACCTTGATGAAAATGTCAATTTGAGTTCTCGGATAAGCGGAAGTAATGATGGATGTTTCAAAGGCCTGTGTGATCATTTGAGCCGAATCATCATCATAACCTTCTTTGGCACCTTTTCTTTTTGAAATCACTCTGCTGAATTGACAATAAACCACAGCAGCATTGTTATCTACTTTGTAGTCTTTGCCCGACCTGACCTGGGTTTGATCCAACGGCTTAGTAGAACTTATGAAGAACTGGAAAAATTCTACGTAAATCTCTATGATTTCAATAATTTTAGTGTATAATTGTTTTGCAAATTATTTTTAAAATTCATTTTTATTACCTCGTGAGGGCCATACACCAGCGCGAGAACTATGGTGCCTCCTTGGTGCATGTAAGCAGATCCATCTGCCTGAGTGCACATGTGCATTTGAGCTTTGATGTTTCTCACCTCTCCGTCTTTTCTCCCATCTTTTCTGCCCATTGTGCTCAATATTTTCAAATTAAATCTCGGCTTACTTTTGGTAAAAACAAAGAACCTTATAAATTGAAATATCGGTATGTCATTTAAAAATACAGTTTTCAATTTTTTCTGTAATATTTTAACAAAGTAATTAACTAAATTTTATCATTTAAAAAATAATAAAAAACTATTCAAAAAACTAAAAAATGTCTTTAAAGCACCTCTAGGACTTTTTACTGAATGATTTTTAGTGAAGATTTAATTTTTTTGAAACATGAATTATTAAAAACTAAACTTCTGTAGTTATAGTTATATAAATAAGTAAACAATCACACACTATGTTTCTTTTTCTGTAAGTTGTACCCTTTTAACAGGATAGAGTGTTTAATGAAAACTTTCCACAATTTTTTTCCATGCAGCTCATCTCTTTTTTTCACACTTTTTATGAGTTTATAAAGTTTTTTTGTGATTTTTCTTTTCAAATTTTATATTATATTCACATTTATTCACTTTATGGCCATTTTTCCATTCATTAAGATACCTTATTTAAATTTCTTTTCATTACATCTTAATATCCCCTTAATCTGTTCAGTTGAAAATTGTTAAACATTTAATCTATTATTATTATACATTTGATCAAACTTATCCGTATAAAGAAGCTTTGAAAATCTGAGTTGTGGTACAACCTGCCTATTTGTCGAACTCCTAAGACCCACCTGTTCAATCAATCCTCTTCCTAGATCATTCAGCATATTAATATTATAAAATATTCCTTCTTCACAAACAATTTTATTAATTCGATTATTAAAAAAAAAAGAAAAAAAGAAAAAAAATAAATAAATAAAAACAATGATTATAAAAAAATAATAATACGTTTGAGTGGCCTCGAAACTCCACGAGACTAATGCCACTATAAAACTACTCGTATTTGTGTTGTATTTGAAATTTGTTTGTTTTTACCCAATAAAATAGAGTTTCAAAAGCTTTTATTAAAAAAAGTGGCGTCTTACTTTAACAATAATACTTTCGAAAGAATGTTAATAAATCTTTAAAAAAATAAATAAAAATGTATTGACTAGCTGGAATTGTTAGCTGAAATGTATTGCATACAAAATGAATTTAATTTTTAAAAAAATTTTAAAAATTTAAACCATTCTTCGTAGTTAGAGATTAAAAAAACATTTTTCATTTTTATACAAAATAATTTTTAAAATATCAAGAGCTAGTTTGAATTCTTTGTGATATTCTGTGGCAGTTTCAATAGTCGAACTGGTGAGAGGTGCAATAAAAAAGCTGAAATAAGCGACGAATCATGGCGGTGTTTGTCACGCCTAATGAGATTCACCAAACGTTGAAAGGTTCTGACCCACTAAAATATGCGCCATTCACTATTGTGAACATTGATTTATGCGCCAAAATTCTGAAAGAAAGGTCACTCGTTTGTCTTATGGAGACTTTATGAATAGTTTATTGATACTTTCAGAAAAACAATAAAGTAAGATTATCTAACTTTATCCAAGAATTTGTATGGCGTTGAGCACGATAGTTAGCTGGAGATGAGTGATCGAAAACAAATATTTCAAAAGGTTTATCAAATAGAATGTATTTATAAGCATATTTCATTGTTAATTCTGTCAAAAATGAAATCATAATTATGTAGAAAAACGCAAAAAAAAAGATCCCCAAAACCTATAACACTGGGTTAACTATGCTACAAAGATTGAAAGTCAGAGTTCAGTTGAAGACTCAGCTCTAATTTTAATATTATGAAGCGGAAAGTCAAAGAAAGAACAGACGTTGTGTTAGTGCGGCTTATTCAACTAGTAGCCCAACACTTATTGAAACCGCATCTCTGCAAGTGCTTTTAAAAGCTACGAAAAAGTGTTATACAAACGCATAGAATAATAGAAGAGTAGGCAACTGAACAAACGCCATGCTTATACAACAAGCCGTGAACTTCACGCTCCATTGTTTTAACAAGTCTATGCCACTAAGCCAGAGTGTGTCGGCCAGGCCGCTACACCTCTAAACGTAGAAGAAAGGCACAAGCGAACAAATGGAAAAAATTACTCACAACATGAATAAAAATCTTGTTAAATTCAATCTCAATAACTAGTAATTTCAAAGGTCTATTGAAGCCCTTATTAAAGGTCTATTTAAAAAACTAACGAATGGAGTTCAAGGAACTGGCCATGTAAAGATCGATTGAAATATTGAAAATTAGGTACATCGAAAATCTTTTTTTTCACAGTTCAAGAACAATTTTGACACAAAATGTATCTAAATAATTGAAAAGTTATTGCAGAAAAAAAAGATAGAATTTTTAAGAAATTTTTGAACTACGCTATTTCGCTCAGCAATGAGGAGTTTCAGTAGCACCGCTAGCTTTATAATTCAGAGGTCTCAAGGCTAAGGTTTCAATAGCCGTGGTTGTGGCATTGTAGTTTATTGAAAGTTACTTTTCAAACAGCGCCATCAGAGCGGTTATTTCTCAAACTTCAGTTGAAAAAATTATATTTCATAGAATTTCAGTTTTTTTTATTAATTGATTTTTAAAATTTTTATTAATTTAGAAAGAAAGCGAGTGTTTTATAACATTAACATGCTGTAAATAAATGGTTAAGTGCTCCACATAATGCATTGAAAAAAATATTTTTGAAAAATCGAAGAAAATAGTTACTCTAAGTGAAAAATTAAAAAAACTTGAATCAAACTTGCCACTTTATTTAATAAATGCATTTATTATAACAATTTTTAGAATTATTTTTTGAAGAAATTTGTTAAATTAGATAATATTATTAAATCATTAATTTAATTTATGAATATTATTTTTAAATTTGATTAAAAATTTTTTTTAATTCAATTTTTTATTGACATTTTTAAATTGAATTTTTAAACACAATTTTTAAAGCTTCATTTATATTCACTTTTCTGAATGTAGTTTTTGAATTCAATATTCGCACATAAAATTTTTGAATTTGAAAAGTTGAATTATAATTTCTTAACGACTATTATATTGAGCGCCAAAGAAAAAGCCTTTTCAAACAAACTACCAAAAATAAGTCATTCAATGCCAGTTCAAATTTATGGTTTGAATGATATGAATCCTTTAATAATAATAATAACAAAAACAACAACAATATTTTAATAATAGTAATGGAATCTTTTAGAAATAAATACATCTAATTTTTAAAACGCCAAAGGAACCAAGTGAGGGGCTTTTACTAATCATATCCATTGAATGTTTATTTGAGCATTCAAACCAATATTTAAAATAAACTACTCAAACAAACTCGTCAGCTTGCTCATAAGGCAAAGACATCGTCATTCCTCATTAATAGATAATTTCTCTCTTTCTCTGCTTTTTCACGCAAAACCATAAAAGATTTAGTTCGGTGACCTTTTCAAAGAATACATATATGAAGCTATCGAAACTTTTATTTGCTTAGCTACTCATCATTCCAACAATATGTTTGAATGGCATCCGATAAATAAATATAAAAAAACTTATTTATGAAGACATCTATATAATTAGGCTGTCTAAACGGTATAAGGAAACAATCCCTTGAATACACAGTTGGAAGATAGCATTGAAAATTTTATCAATAAAATTACTTTTTTATACCTCAATGGTGTATTGTAACGGATCGTTTGTCAGCAAAGTAGTCATTAACTTTATACAAAAGACTACTGTTATTTGAATAGCACTCATGCATTGACAGTGACACTTGATTAATGAAGGATCTTGAGTGACACCTTCAGCCATTTCATCTCAACAAAAAACTTACGTTTGAAGCCCTCATGAGAGAATCGACTGATCACTCTACACATCAAAACCGTGGTATCTGATATAAGCTCTGATAGAATATTTGTTAGAATATCTGATCGTTGAACTGTTTCTTTAAAGTTCATATATGTACTGATTAAACAATGGCTTTGAAGTATACGTTTGAATTCTTAATGCCACAAGGCACCTTCTAAGCCCACTGGGTCATAGATCTTCGGAATCAAAAGTTTAAATACAATTAAAAAGGTTATTTTATAAATCTAATTTAATCTAATCAAAACCTTTGTAATGGGCCCTTAAGCGCTCTTTTAAAGGCGCTCCCAAGAAAACGGTTTCACTCGCTGTGGGCCATTAGAAGACTGGACACTTCAAGACGGCTTGTATACTTTAATTGAGTTACAATAGTCGAGCGGGACAAAAAAGCGAAGAAACTAATAGTTTGAGGGTTGGATTGTCTAAGAAAAGTTCATAATCTGGAAAGGATCTACATGAGGACCAAGCATGAGAATGATTTTGTTGCATGGCTGGGTCAGAAAAAACTTTACAAAAGACTGTGTAGACACAAGCGTAGAGATTACTGGAATAATAAACTCAGTGATCCATAAAACAAAACGACTAAAATTTGGAGCCACATTGTAGTATCTCTGGTTGAGGAAAGAGATCCTCTGTTGACGGAATTCAGCCTTTTAAATTCCAATCTTCTCTGTTAAAGAAGGTTGAGTCAGCAAGAAACTAAATCCGAGCCAGAAAAGAATCCATTTATCTAGCTCATGCACAAGAAGGTAGTTTCAGTAGGCTCCAAAATGTGGATGAGGATGGGCTACTCAAGGCTATTCAGAGGCTTCCCAACAAACAATGTGCGTCTAATCCAGCACCCACTTGGCTTTTGAAAAATAACTCATGAATGATTTCATTTTTTGTAAGAAGTGTGTCCATTACGTCTTTTTCTGAAGGAATTGTTCTAAATTCTTGAAAATCGGCTCAGATTACACCGCTGTTGAAAAATCCTAGTCTTGAGCACAACGTTGCTTCATCCTGCCGACCCATCTTTAATCTTCCCGTTTTGTCCAGGCTTTCAGAGAAGCTTGTTTTCAACAGAGTTATGAGCTATTTAAAAAATTCAAATCTCTCCCCTACCCACCAATCAGCCCAACTTCGTCATTATTCCCCTAAAACGACTGTCACAAAAATGTATTCAGACATCCTTAGTGCAGCCGATGATGGTAAGCTCTCCCTCCTCATACTGTTAGATCTGTCAGCTGCCTTTGACTTAGTTGATCACAGTATTTTGTTAAAACGGCTAGAAAGCACATATGGTTTTGATGGTCTCACATTGGAATGGTTCAAAAACTACTTGAGTGACAAATCCTTCAATGTACGCTGCAGTGGGACAAAATTGGGTTCTGTCGACTTTTCAGTGGGTGTCCCACAAGGATCTGTTCTTGGACCATTGTTGTTTTCTCTATACACTGAAGACCTTGAAAGAATAGTAATGAAATGCAAGCTGGGTTTGCATCAACATTCTGATGACACTCAAATATATGGCCACTGCAATAATGAAGGCACATAAGAACTGCAGATGAGAGTGTCTGAGTGTGTAGATGAAATCGCAGCTTGGATGGAAGCCATTTTGTCGATCTTTGAAGACCTACCTATTCAATAAATCTTTGCACTCATCATAATAATAACAGTGTACTTCATTTTTTAAAATTATTTTATTTTATTTTATTCATTTATTTAATAATATTTTTCTATTTTACTATAATTATACTAATAAAACGTTTTCAGTGGCCTTGAAACTCTGCGGGATTAGTGCCACTATAATAACATTCGTAGTTGTATTGTATTGTATTTTATTTTAATGTATTCAAAAAAAGCCTACGTATTACTCAACTAATAGATCTTATTGAGTCGTGTCCGAGAATAACCACGCCTCATTGCGACTTTGATTCGCACAGTCACGAATAGAGAATAATTTTTGGCACATGTGTTATAACTTGTGAGGGCTTTCACGTTTCCAGTCAACAAGTGCTGCTATTTTTCAGTTAATTCGCTTAAAAAATCTTTTATGACCAGAAAATTTTTCAGTTTACTTCCAATTTGAGTTCCAAAGTATTTGAAAATTACTGAAGTATTTTTATACAAATGTTGGAAATAATTTTGTGTGGTTATTTAAAAATATTAAAACATTTGAAAAAAATATTAAAATAATATTTTTAAATCAAATAATATGCAAAATTCATACTGATAAACAGTATTTTTTGATGTTTTATTTATGTTTATTTTATTAAAAAATCAAATACAAAAAAGCTAAAGTTTCAAAAATAAATTGAAATAATATAAAGTGTCGAATAAAAATAGAAAAAATTAAGATTAGGGTAAATAGAAAAAATAAGCCAAAATAATTACTAAAATTAACAAAAATAATGATGCAAGATAAAATAATTAACCAGAAAAATTGATTAAAGCCTAGATTTTTTGTAACTTCATGTATATTCATAAGGAATAATCCAAGTTCATATGTTGAAGACGTAGAAGCATCAAATAAAATCATCAAGGATTGTTGAGAGCTTATGACACAAGCAATAGTGATTCTTTCAAAGCCTTGGCGTTGCTTGTGACAATGAAAGTTTGTGTGACTGGACGGATTTCTTGGTAGTTTGACTTGTGTTATGCGAAGAATTTAGTTGAAACAATTGAGTTTGAATCACATTAAACAATAAGTTGAAATAAATTTTAATTTTCCATGATAATTGTTTTTTACGTTCAAAACGCCAATACTGAGGCATGACACGCCATTGTGCTTCATTCACGACTTCTGTTCAAAAATAACTCATTTATGTTGTTAAGTGTTCTAGAAGCATTCATTTCAAGTTTTCTAAAATATTCAAAACGTCATACATACCATAAATTTCGTATGCCTTTTTATGGTTTAAAATGTCATACAGCTTTGCTGTGTGCATAAAAATGTTTGTAGCCTTTAAAATTTAGTGATCCCTTCAGTTGAAACGAAAAAACCTTGTTTGAAACGTTACTGAAATAAAAATGTGATTGAAAAAAATAAATTGAAGTTCAAATGGCACTCTCACTTAAAATAACCTAATTCTTGTCATTGGTTTAATAATCGTTGCATGAGAATGTAAGGTTTTTATTTATATTCCAACTCATCACGAAGGAGAACCAAGTCAATCGAGACCACGATCGAAACGTATGAAGTATGGGTGATCAGTCATAGAGTTATAGCAGGTATCCTAAACCGACTCGAAGATGAATATTTGATATCAACAGCTGATATTAATACCTGAGGTTATTCATCACTGAACGTTCATTTATTCCAAATCACGAAGCAGTCAAGCTACAAAAGAATGACGCTCAAACCACAGCCATAAGTAGGATTTTTATGACACACCAATTAAGATGTCCACCCTGGCGGTAAGAGTATGAGAATCAATAGGTAATAAGAATGATTTCGAGGCTTGGTCGCTCAATCGAATTGTTTGAAACTCGCCAAATGCTTCACATCCAGCTGCTTGGTCATATTCCAAAAAGTCAACAAAAGTGATTTTGAATTTGAAAAAAATTCAAACAAAACAAATATGGGTCTAAACAAAACTGAGAATAAAGGCAACACAAAAATGAAAACAGAAATGGTAAGAATGAGTCCAGAAATAAAAAGTAACTTGAATCGGCGGAGGCTGTAAACAGACCGAGAGTAGCTAAGGGGCAGACCACTGGATGAGTGGATGAACAAGTGTTCCACCTGTTGCAGGCAGCAGACTTCAGAGTGGCCTCATAAGATTTTTTATTCAAAAGTATCTTGTGGTATTACATGGTAACTGTGGTATCTGATAATATCATTAGGTATCATTTCGTATCATGTGGTATCCGGTGATATGACATGGCATCAGACTGCTCCTGTTACAAGACAACCCTCAGTGCTGCCTTTTTGTCACAAAGAGCATAATACCTTCATTATCGAACACGCTCATAACTTCAGCGCACAGCAATCAAACTAGCCATAAAAGTAAAATAGACAATTTGTAGTCAATAAATACTCACTTATACTAATATTGAGCTCTGCAATTGCTAACATTACTTACGCCATGTTAACAAAAAACTCTGGCTACTTTTTTAATACTCGAAACTTCACTTCTTTCACTCTTGGCAATTATCTTCAAAGTACTTTACTCTCAACTCCAAGAAGCTATTTTTGAAATTTTAAAAATATGCCTGGAAGAAGGCCAGAGAAGTTATTTGATAAAACAAAACATTGTCACACTCGTACATTTTTTCAACTTTCATAAGGTGAAAGTTCGCATTATAAACGGAATTTATGGTTTCTTCCATAAAAGCAGGCGAATTTATTTGGATTTAAATCAAGTCGAACTGAAAACTATGGTCTGCTTGTTGATTGTTCAGTCGCCATTACAACAGACCTCTTCTATAGCCTTATAAAAGTGCTTTTAAACCATTTGAAACTTATCTCTAGAAAACATCTGGTAGCTCAATGGCTGGCATGAGCTCACGTAGACTGAAGACCTGAAGATCAGTGTTTTGGTAAATAAACTATTTAGAAGTCTTTACAAGAACCGAAAATAAGTGAAGTTGTTAAAAAGTCATTTCTGCTGTAGAGGCTAGTTATGACTTGAAGAGGTATGTAGAACGCAGCTTGACGCCTGATACGACACGCTTCGGAAAATATAATCAAAAGGAACTGCCTATTTGCAGAACCAGGGACTATATTCAAAGCTCAGCTACGAACAAAACTATAAAAAGTTTTTAAAAAGTATTCTTAAAAGATTTTGAGCTGTACCAGGGGAAGCTCAACAAGCTAGCACTAACAATCGTTTGTGTTGTGAACACTTTTTATAAGGTAACTATTTAGCTTTGTACAGCAAATTTTCGTTTTTTAACCTTTTTTATGCTATATTTTTTTAGAAAAAAATTATGAAAAGCTAAACGATAGAAATCGTGATAATAAATCCAAACAACAAGTGTCGAGCTGCGTGCATCCATTTAGTTAGACATTTTTCGCATTCCTCAACGACTTTATATAAAATTTAAAAATATTGCTATCCATTCTTCTATCCAGTTCTTGCATCTTACTACGACAATCGAGGCATTTTTTAAAGGGCTAATCTAATGGTAACGATACTGTAGTGCTATTTCTGATTTTTGAAAAACAAATCAAAAGGTAGTGACAGTTTTGACAGTTTCAACGTTCGAAGCCTCCAGGACTTTTTCGAATTCAGATGCATGTCTTTGAGATTTATCATCAAAACAAAAGGCTTAAAAATATGCGTGACTACTCCCACTTGACGAGGTTAGTTGGGTGCGGACTCGAACACCTCTGGTCACACCTTGTCTTCTTCTTCATCTTAGAAAAATACTTTGAAGCCGATCTCGGAGACATCGTAGTGGCGCACAATAAAACCACGAATAAGGTCGAAATAAAAATTTATAGGCCACTCGACTACCGTTATGACTTTTTAAGAGCCCCTCTTAACACGTCAACTATTCTCCTATTTGTACTTTATAGTTGTTCGCCGTGTTTGAGTAGCCTCGAAACTCTGTGGAGCTTATGTCGATACAATGGATATTGTTTTGATGTTGTATGCAATTGAGTTCTCAGATGGTCTCATGGTCTTGTACGTCATAAGGCCCTCGTGGAACTGTCACTAGTGTACAAAACATATGGTGTCGATCAATAAGGCAAACGTTTCATGGCCTTTTGTGAGTTTGGAAACATGGGTAAGTGGGAGATAAAAAAAGGAAAAAACAAGTGAAATGTGGTTTTCCAATGCGGCTTCAAATACTATCATTTGTGTTTTTTAGTTCACTAACACTTGAACTTCCTGCTTAACCACCTCGAAACAACTCAAGAGAATAGCAACTGTCTTGACGCTTTAACGCATATCAGCAACTGCACAAAAAACTTTAAAAGGTAGAATAAAATTCTTTAATTAAGTTTTCAATACTTATGTCATGTTGGTATGAACGTGACAAAAAATTCACTTTTTTAAGCTCTCAAAAAGCTGGATCGGCATAAAAGCCATTCTTCAAATTCCAAAGCTTCCTAATAGCCCAATAACATCGACGCGTCTTTAAAACACAATAGTTTAATTGTATGAGACTGGATTCCTGCCTGCCTACAGCTGGACATGTAAGCTGAGCAAATGACATAAGATTACATTACTAATAATTCGCAACGAGCAGTGTACAACGCTGTTATGCTTTCTAATCTTTTTCATAACATGTCTTTAAGTTCCCATAATGGTCGTACTCATCCGATTTAGAGGCTTTACCTCTTACTCCGCCCAAGGCTGGTGCCATGTGCAGTGGTTATTGCTAGTTGCCAACTATACCCATGCACTGCAAAAACGTCGATAGTCATATTGACAATTCCTTCCTTCAAAGCGAACTTCAAAGATAAAACTTTGAAAAAACTAGAAAAAATAATTAAAAATTTCTAAAAGAATTTTTAACAAGCTTTTCAAAAAATTGTGAAAGTCAATGCTTTTTAACTTCTTACCTCTTGCTTGTAATTCGTCCCTTCGAGAGTTTAAACCTCAACTTTGAGACTTTCGCTTCGACGCCACGTGAGGTCAGGCATGAGGAGTGGTGACTGCGGGTTGTTAGACTTTTATGAGTGTTTCGGTGGATGGAGACACATTTATCGGCTTTCTTCTCAGGAATTTGAAAGGCCGAATGTAACATAGACGCCTTCATGCCGATGCACGATTATTTTTTTAACCACTGTCACTAAGTATTGAAGAAGCATTAATTCAAACATAATGTGTTATTAAATGACTGATATGTCCAATATTTTACACACACACACACACACACACACACACACACACACACACACACACACACACACACACACACACACACACACACACACACACACACACACACACACACACACACACACACACACACACACACACACACACACACACACACACACACACACACACACACACACACACACACACACACACACACACACACACACACACACACACACACACACACACACACACACACACACACACACACACACACACACACACACACACACACACACACACACACACACACACACACACACACACACACACACACACACACACACACACTCACACACACACACACACACACACACACACACACACACACACACACACACACACACACACACACACACATATATATATATATATATATATATATATATATATATATATATATATATATATATATATATATATATATATATATATATATATATATATATATATATATATATATATATATATATATATATATATATATATATATATATATATATATATATATATATATATATATATATATATATATATATAATATCCATAATATGCTTACAATGTAACATATGTGTTCCACATAAATAGGTTTTGTCACATTTATATATAAAACATGTAATCAACATAACTCATAATTTACATAGTAAATTCAATAATAGCTTAAGGATTGTGTTTCTTCAATACTCAGTATTAGTAATTAAAAATAATGTACTTTATATGTATGAATTTATTAAAAATACGTTTGGTCCAACACAGACGCCTATAATCGTGT